>JAVSBS010016034.1:0-12243 GCA_033124195.1 Coracias cyanogaster
CTCATCATTGGACCTTTGTTATATCTCAACCCCCTCCCCTCTTGACACATACCGGGAATGCTTGTGATTATATTCTCCGAGCAAGTTTCCCTTATCACATCCTGTTGTTGTCTAACACCTGCCTCGAGGACACCGTGTCCTCGAGCCTCTTATCTGCCTGTCGCTTCACCAGCTGCAATCTACAAAGCTCTCCACAAGGGAGCTCAAAGCTGTATGCAGTACTCCAGGTGGGGTCTCATGACAGTGGAGTAGAGGGGAAGAATGACTGAATGACCTCCCTCGACCTTCTGGTCGTGCTTCTTTCAATGTAGCCCAGGACAAAGTTGACTTTCTGGGCTGCACTCAGAGATTGCCAGCTCATAACTAATTTTTCATTCACCAATATCCCCAAGCATTTCTCTGCATGTCTGCTTTCAAATTATTAATTTCTCCATCTGTACTGATATTGGGGATTGCCCCAACACAGGCACAGGACCTTCCCCTTGGACTTGTTGAACTACACAGGCCCTTCCTTAAGTCTTTCAAGCTCCCCCAGGATGGCATCCCTTCCCTCTAGCAAATCAACTGCACCACTCAGCCTGCTGTAATCTACAAAACTTGCTGAGGGTCAGCTTAATTCTTCTGTCTAGGTCATTGATGAGGATATCCAATTGTATTGATCTCAGTGTGGACCCTTGAGGGACACCACTCATTACTGTTTTGCACTTAGACTCTGAGCCACTGACTGTAATTCTTTGGATGCAGCCATCCAGGCAGTTCTTATCCATCTAACAGTCTATCTGCCAAACCTGTATCTCTTCAACTTAGCAGCAAGAGTGTTGTGGGGGACCATATAAAAGCCCTTACAAAAGTCCAGGGAGATAACATCTGGAGCAGTCACTCCATTGTAGAAGACCACTAGATTAGTGTGGCATATCTTTAATTTATGTAATGTACAGCTGAAGAAAAAGAAAAAAAGAAAGGAGAAATCAGTCTAGACATCAAAACTTACACACAATGTTATTTAGAAATAATGTCCTATTGAATTCAGGGAATTTTTCATGTTAAAAAGGCTGAAGGTTTAGGCCTTTTGCTTAATCATGTCTCTGATTTTCATTATGAAATTACACATTATTAAACATGAACAGTAACAATTTGTACTTATATGAAATAAATGAAATATATTAATAAAGTGCCTGTAAGGTGTAACAGTATACTGCACTCACATATAATAATCTGTTAAAAGACATGCATGCTTGCAAACTTTTGAAGTAAAAAATATTCTTAGCACTCAGTAACTTTAGATCTCAATATTAGCTGGTAAATATAACTTCACACATAAAATGTATGCATACATAAACATTTCCACATGAATGACAGTAACTCAGTGGAACCTGTAGGATGGATAGAAATTAGGAAAATAAAAAATATTTGGAGAAATTTAAAATAGTATTTAAAAATACATGACCTCATGACACAATATATTTTTTGGTATTTGAAAGCTTGCCATGCAGTCACCACACTACGTAAGAAAAATAAGATATCCTTTGAAAAACACTTATTTGTTCAAAATGGATAGCAGATTTTTATCTTTACAACATGAATACATGATAAGATTATTCACTTTTCAGATCAGACAAATGGAAAAGAAAATAAGGTAAATCGGTTTTCAATCTCTTTCCTGACCCCAAGTAAACAGACAAATAATTTCTTTTCAAATGACCACTCCCATTCCCCCTTTATTTTACTTTATTGATTTTTACTTATTTAATTTAGTAGTTAAAATGAATCTGTTATTCATACAGATTTACTCTTTTTTTCCTAAGAATGTCTTAATTTTCTAGACTACATTGCCTCTTTTACTAAGCAGTTGAATATGACAACTCCTCCAGGCTTCAGCTATTATTTTGAAGCAAGTGAAAGTTTCTGAAAGCTATTCTTTTGTTATAGATACATCTATATAGATATAGATTTTATAATTCTTTTCAAATACATCATATTAAAAAAAAAAAAAAAAGTTGAGAAACCCATGCATTTTGCTTCAACTCCAATCCTCTTTTCAGTATTTATTTGGGGAATTTGATATCCTTAAGTTTCACTCCTAATCTGAAAGACAAAAATTCAAAATCTTGAAGACTTTTGAGAACAATAAAGCAACTTGGTGTTTCTCTATATCTATAAGTGTTAGGTAACTTTAATATAGAGGCTGTCATACATAAAAGACTATAAAAATTCATGTAAAAAAAGACCATGAAGTACTGAGTAAATTTACAGATGAGTGCTTGTCCTTTTGCAACAAAATTTGCAAATCTGCATAGTGGCATCACTACCTGAGTGAAAGCACAAATTCATTTCAGCCAGAGCAAAGCCGGAGGATTTATTTTGCACAGACATGTCCTTTTTTCGGAGATACTTCTGACTCTTTTCTGGATAAGAGTTAATGTAAACTTGACAGCATACTCTGGTGAGGAAATCCAGAACTACTAAAATTACCCATTGCATTCATAAATAACATTTATGAGATCCTATAATCAGCTACAAAGAGATAGACAGCAAATATTAAAATCTATAATATGGGATCAATTATCTTAATTTATTCATCAGCTTTAGATCGTTCACTTTTCCAATTTTATATTTCTTTTGCAGAATTGTGTACTGAATCAGTACTAACAATATGAGATAGTATTTCAAGCACTGTTTTCTTCAGACATGATCAACATCACATCACTGCAGCTGCTTAACGGCCCAAAATCTGCCTTCTTCCACCTGAAAGCCCATTGTGTATTCTTGCTGTGACATAGGACCTGATGGACAAGGGGATTCCTTAGACAATCCAGGTTAGGGGCCTGACTTCTTAAGATGTCTGTCTCTGGAATGACTAACTTCTAGCTTTTTCAGAAAGCAGAAAGGTGACAAACAAGATAATGGCAATGAAAGCACGCTATTAAAAGCAAGCTTTTAAATAAAACCCAACATTAAAGTACTAATACTTGTCATAATGCAAACTCTTTCACTTATATTAAAACTGTCACGAGGATCAGAGGTAATTCTGCCTGCATCAGTTCACAATCAAGTCTAAGACATATAATGCTGAATCTTTTACACAGAAAATCTATAGTTTAGTCACCTGAATCATTCACAGCTGAATGTTGAATTGTTCCAGCCACATGTAAATCACAAGACAAACAAGAAACTTAATGTACTGAAGTGGATCGTATTTTGAAATGTGTTTAGAAGAGGGAATACAAGTCTGACTCATTTTATTTAAAACACTGAGGTTTCTTTAATGCAGGAGAAGAGCAGAGGAAACAGAAATGGGTACTGCAGGCAGTATATGTCAAATGAAATGTATGTTTTAATTACAAACTTCTTCAAATTTGACCTTAACTTTTCTTCTGGGTTGAACAATGAACCAAAAAAAAATTTTTTTTAATAGTTCTGAGCAGACCTGACAAGAAAATGACATAATAATAAGTACATATGTTATTCATAGTTTTACTGTGCTTTTCACACCTGATTTTTTCAGCTATCTTTTTAATTATTTTATTTATTATGAAAACATCATTTATAAGTCTATGTAAAAATAGAAATATGTAGCATATTATTTTGTATTTTCTTCAGATGCAATATCTACAAAAAAAATGTAATAATATTTGTGTTAGGAAAGCAATTAAATTCAGCAACTAAAATATTAATAATTTTATCAAAATGGATGAATAATTGTTAAATAGCTGTGTAAAACCCAAAGTGTTCTGAATGTACTTTCTATGCAATTCATGAAAGACTAACCTGCATTCTGTTTATGCAAGGGGATTAATAAAAAAAATTTCTAAAAATTTGGCTTACACAAACATTTCTTTATTAAAGTCTATTTAATAAAAATGTTGTTTGTAAATACATATTTTTTACTGTTTTAATTTTTAATAAAATAAATTACCGTAATTCACTCTTATAAAATCTATTCACTGTAATCTTATCTGAGGGATCATGATCTTGCCAAATTAACCACCAAATATCTTTAAAATCTAAGATCTTATTCCATAATTAGCTACTAAGATTTGACCTTGCACTACTCTGGGATCTCAGCACAGTCACCAGAGATTCACCTCAGTAGACAGCTTGACGTAAGTTTCCTGGTTGTAGCATCTGGCTATAAAAATGGACTACATGTTATTATACAAACCTAATTTTAGCCTTTCTATTAAAGGCAAGGAAAGGATGTTATTGTTCTCATTTTCTTTAATAGCTCATGTTTATAATAGTCACTTAAGATATGGGGCTTTAGTTTTCTTTTCAGTCTGGCAAAGTTCAGACTTCCAGTTTCTGTCTCCTAAATGAATTTCTAACCATTAAGCAACAGGCTAAACAGGTTATGTCTTAATGCAGCCGTTAAAACCTACAGGCAACATTAATTGATATTCCTGTTGTGCCCACAGGAGATCTGATGGTTAATTTTGTTCACTCTGACCTTTTCAGAAGAGCTTTATACAGCAAATTTGGACTGAAGATCTCATAAGACAGCATTCCTCACAAGTCAAAACAGCAATTTTAGAAAATGTTATTACTGAACTTGAGATTTCATTGATAAAAAGCTAAGTACATTCAAAGAGCTAAATAGCAAAGAATGTCACTACCTGCTGCCTAGAGATGTGACAAGTAATTTAAAAAATCTTTCCATCCTTTTGTTTTTATGTTAGAATAAACACGGGAAACAGTGGAAATAATGCAACTAGATATATTTGCATATGTACACTGTCGGGTTTTCTCTTTTTGCAAAAAGAATGGGCATCATTGTAAAGCCCTAGTGTCATGCTTTTGATATAAAATTGTAATAGTGAGGAAAGCCCTGTATTAAATTTAGGAAGATGCTAGTGCCGGAGTCTGGTTTTGTAGCAGACTGCTTTCTGGGAAAAAAAAAATAAATAAAAGGAAACTTTGAAATTTAGACAATGTTTTGGAGAATTAGAAATAGCTTCAAGAAATAGAGCAGTTAAGAGTGCAAGATTAAAGTAATCAATCATAAGGGTGTTTTGGATTTAAGTTAGTATTTGGCAGCATATATGAATCTAATGCACAGACAGCCAAGTGAACAAGATTATAAATGTCCTATAAAAATGATATTAAAATATTTACTGTTTTGATCATTATCTGTACTAAATAGAATTGAATGATATTAAAATAAATAAGAATTTGGGATTACATATAGGAGCTAAGGAATTTGCAGGATTTTATACTTTTATAAATGAAAGCATTACAAATTCTGATGTATTACAACTCATATTTTACTGTACTAAGCACAATAATTTCTTTGCTTGATTGGTTAAAATAAGCATAAAGCCACTAATTTTGTTTCAGATTAGTGAAAGATATTCCTTTCTGTGTTTTTAGCCCTTTGAAGTCTTATCTGACCATCCAGCCTCCAAGACACAAAACCAGATCCCTGCTGTGCTTCTGCGCTCCCAACCTTGACTCCACCATCCTCCCTTCCTGCCTTCTGCCAGGTTGTTCAGGCAAGCAAATGATGCTGGAGTAGGAATTGAAGTGTAAATTCAACTCTGAGCTTTCTCATGACTGAATTGCTCCTTCCATCTGAACAGGTAGGACCCTCAAGTTAATAAAAATACACTAAAATTGGAAGATTCTCTTTATACAGAAAACCCCATCTACGCAGATTTCATACCCTGCAATCCAGCACACAAGTTATGAAAGGAAAATGAAGCTATAACACACAGATGGCCATTTTTCATCCCTCTAGAATTTTAGCTACATTCTGAACATTAGAAGCCTTCTAGGCACCCATAAAGTATTCAACTTATTCACAAAATAGCTGTTCTATCAAACTTTGCAACTAAATATGAAATGCTCTCTCTTCCTCCCCTGCCTAGACCTAAAAGTTCTAGATTAAGGGATTTATTGGTTGAAATTTATTCATGACTGATCTCTGGTAAAGAGTTAACTAAATAATATTTCTAAAGTGGTGATTTTCTTGAAATAAAATTAGCGATCTGTTTCTCAAATTATTGAAACTGATCCTGTATTATTTTCTGGTCTTCTGACTATTTATTTACTCTGTGAAAATACTTTACTTCTCACTCCTTTGTCTATTTTAGTTACATCCTGCATGAAACACATTCAAAACCTAAATAAAATATGTCAATTGATTCTATTTTAGTTACTCTTCATTGGCATATTTTAGAAATATTTTTTTTTTTTAAGTATTTTTTTGAGAAAAATATGATCTTCTGGTCTTCTTATGAAATATGTTTCTTTTCACCTCATTCCAACCACTTCAAAATCCCCATACATTCTATGTTTACTGAAATTTTCTGCAATCACTGCACTTACGAATAAGGAAGCTATGGTGCATTTACATAAGCATTTGTAATGAAAACAAAAGTCAGAAGTCATTGTCGTATTAAACCATAATCTTATGCACATCTTTTTAAAATAAGACTTGAGCACTTTTAGAATTAACAGTCTTAAATAGGGCTGATAGAGTTTAAAATAGAAATGTTACTTTATATGTCTGATTTTTTTAGAGAAAGGAAACTTCAATTTGCAAACTGAGACTTCAGCATTTGGATTATGTTATAAATGGCAACACAAACATAGATACTGAAATAAAAGATGTTTAACTAATTACTTTAAATCATTCAAATTATTTTGATTGAATTATTCATTTTTCTGTCATATGCAGTTTTAATTCCTTTGCATATAATGAAATACAAAATATCACATGAACTAGTCATTATAAATTTAAGAAGTTCATCTGTCAAAATACTGACAACTAAGCAGTATCAAAGCTTTTTTCTTCATTTTCTATCAAATTAAACTAGTGCAAAATCAATCTAATCCAATAATCTAGTTCAAGCTTTAAGTAATTTAACCTCATCAGTGTCAGGTAACATCAGACAAATGCTTCAGCTAAAGTTTCTCCTATCTATGTCTCTTAAGTTTAACCACACAGTAAGAAAAAGGAGGTGAACACACACTAAAAAAAGTAACATTTTTTATCTCCCTCAGTAACATGTATCTTTTATACGACTAAATGCTGTAGGTTCTAAGCCTCTGTTTTTGGCTTCCAGTTGTTTTGCTGTATACAGCAAATTTTGTTTGTATTTTTTGTTACCATTCCACTGCTTCCCAAAGTGTCTTCTGTGTTGACTGCACTAAATCATGCTAGACAAATGTCAAAGTGATATTACATTAATTCACATCACATTAGATGTCTTCTAGTTCAATTTAGCATTCTCTTACTTTTTCCTTGTATTTTTTTTCTTTGAATGAGTCACATTCTTTTTCATGATACTTGCATCTTGCCAAGATATAGCCAGTATTTAACAATACAGAGAGGTCAATGTGAACCTAATACACAAATATAGGAAAAAAAAGTACATCAAGAAAAGTCTTGGTCACAACATAATGAAAATACAGTATTTCTGTTCATTATATAGTTCCATTACACTTTTAGGATTTGTTCTGAAAAGAATGATCTTATTTTGTTGACAGGAGATAAACACCTCAGCAGGTAAAGAGCTGAACCTCTGGGGGTTTTTTGTGTGTTCCCCAGCCATTTTACTAAGCTATTGTTTTGTTGTAAAGTGGTTCCTCCTGGAATTAAACTTTTATCTTGCAAAAAATTTTGCAGCCCTGTTAAGATATATTATTATTCTGAACTTCTTATGGGAAAAAATGTTTAGCTTAAAAACATAAAATCAAACCCAATCTAACAAACGACCTCTTTCATAGAAACTATATCTGATTAGAAGAGCATATGATCTTAACTATATTCCCAAAACATATTAGATTGATATTGGAACCATAAATGGATTCATTCAAACTTACTTTAAGAATGAGATGAGTCCTTTACCTCCACAGACTTCAAAAGAGACAATATTGAATTGTTGCATGTCTTGTGGCAATATTCATACATTTTATTCAGCACAAATTATTTTTGAAAACCTCAATTGGTCTACAGAGCACAGAGCACCTTATTGCTACTGTAGCAGGGATACAATGCTAAATGGCAAAAAAAGAAAAAGAAAAATTAAAGAAAAAAGAAAAAAGGAAAAAAATAGAAGAAAAAAGAAATCAAAAGAAAAAATAAAAAAATGGAAAAAGAAAAAATATTTTTTAAAAAGGAAAAAGCTAAGGCTTTTCTACTGAATTGAATAGAAAATAATAGTGTGGAATGGAATGGAATAGAATGGGATGGAATGGAACAGAGTAGAATACAATGGAATGGCATGGAATGGAATGGAATGGAATGGAATAGAATAGAATAGAATAGAATAGAATAGAATAGAATAGAATAGAATAGAATATTTCAGTTGGAAGCAACCTACAAAGATCATCTACTCCAATTGCCTGGATGAGATGATTGTCCAACATGAGGGCTGACCAAACTTCAAAACACGTTATTAAGGTATCCTGGTTTGAGTTAGAACTTTTAATTTAAGTCTCTGCTAACTAATTGCATTTTCTGAAGTTAACAGCATAATTTTGCAGACAGTGTTTGATTCTAGCACTGATAACGCTCAATGCTTATTGTTACTACCAAGGATTGGTATGCATAAAGGCTCTTGCTTATACTTGCTACTCTGCAGACCAATGTCACTGCTAAATCTTGTATACCATAATGGGAGTGCAGAAAATAAAGAGGAGAGGACAAGACAAGTGACCCTAAACTGACCAACAAAGTATTCCATTCCATGAATGTCATAATCAGTATAAAGCTGAGGGATCACAAGGATCAAACTATCTTCTTCAGTGGCCAGCATCCAAGGAGGACTGTGTCTATTCTAGCTTTGACTCCAATTCATGTGTGCCTGAATCCTGTTCCAGAATCCAGTTTCCATCTTCCTCTGAGTCCAGTCTGGAACTCCCCCACACCAGCTCCACAGTATCAGTGGTGATGGTGAAGCAATTGCCATCAGGTAGTTTGGGTTGGATACTGGTTTTGTATGTATTTGTATATATTTCATTTTATTCTTATTATTTTCATGAAAGCTGTTTCAGTTTTCTTTTCTAATCCATAAACCTCTCTCCCTTATTCCCTTTCTCCTCCCCCTTAGGGAAGGAAAAGAGGTTAACAGAGAGCATCTGTCATTCATCTAGCAGCTGGCCCAGCTCTAAACCTTGACATAAGACCATTGTCCAAATGTCTCTTAAGGCATTTTTAGTGCCACTAACAGGCTTCGGGCACTGACCACCTCTCTAGGAAGCCTATTCCAGTGTCTGATCACCCTCTCCACAAAGAATGCTTTCTAATGTCCAGTCTAAACCTCCCTTGGTGCAGCTTTGAATCATTCCCATGTGTTCTATCACTGGATCCCAGGGAGAAGAGATCAGCACCTCCCTCTCCAATTCTCCTCCTCAGGAAGCTGTAGAGAGCAATGAGGTCACCCTTCAGGTTCCTTTTCTCAAACTAGACAAACCCGAAGTCCTTAACTGCTCCTCATAGTACATTCCTTCCAGCCCTTTCACCAGCTTTGTTGCTCTCCTCTAGATTCAAGTATCTGAACATGCTTCTTAAATTGTGGGACCCAGAACTGCACACAGTACTCAAGGCGAGGCCACACCAATGCTAAATACAGCAGGATAACCACCCCTTTTGACTGGCTGGTTACACTCTAATGAAGCTTGGAATGCAGTTTGGCCTCCTAGCTGCCAGGGCATGCTATAGTCTCATATCGTGCCTTCTGTCAACTAGCACCCCCAGATCCTTTTCTGCAGGGCTGTTCTCCAGCCACTCCTCTTCCAATTTATATTTCTGTCCAGTGTTACTCTGTCCTAGGTGCAACATCCAGCATTTGGACTTGTTAAATTTAATCCCATTAATCATAGCTCAGTGCCGCAAAATATCCAGATCTCTGTGCAAGGCCTCTTGTCCCTCAGGTGAGAAACAAGCACCTCCTAGTTCAGTATCATTAGCATATTTGTTAATGGTGCATTCAACTCCTGTAACCAGATAATTCATAAATATATTGAACAGAACTAACGCAAGAATTGAACCCTGAGGAACAATGCAGGTGATTAGTTGCCAGCCAAGATGTAGCCCTATTCACTACAACCCTTTGAGCTCTGCCCTTCAGCCAGTCCTTCACCCAGTGCACTGTGTACCTGATCATCTCATAGTTTAACTGAGGTTAAACTAACAGGTCTGTAGTTCTCTGGGCCTTCCCTCACGCCCTTTATGTAGACTGGAGTAACATTGACTAGCTTCCAGTCAGTGAGACCTCCTCAGACTCCCAAGACTTTTGGTAGATGATTGAAAGATGTCCTGCCATAACATCCACTAGCTCCTTCAGTACTCTGGAATGAATCCCAACAGGCCCCATGGTCTTGTGAACATTCAAATGACATAGTTGATCCCTTACAATTTCCTCGTCCCTATTCATCAGATGACTATATTCAACAAGTATTGGTACAATGTTTTCTTTAGACCTCCTCTTGATGACGCCCGGACCGCGACAAAAGCCCTTCTAGTTATCTGACACAACACTGGCCAGTATCAAATCTCTAATCTATCTTTGGTCTTTTTGTCTTCTCCCTGTATATACAAACTACAGCTCTGTAACCTTCCTGCAAAGCCTGATCTCCTTCTAGAGATCATACAATTTCTTTTTCCTCTTGAGCTCCATGACATACTCCTGTTTAGTCAGGCTGGTCTTCTGCCCTGCTTACTTGCTCGATGACACAGTGGAATTGCCAGCTCCTGTGCTTCTAAAAGCTGATTCTTAAAGACTGACCAGCACTTATGTATTCCTAAGCCCTCAACAGCAGTTTCCCAGTGAAGTCTGCTAAATAGCTCTCTGAGTAGCTTGAATTTTGCTCTCCTGAAGTCCAGGGTAGCAACTTTGCTGTCCTTTTTTCTCATTACACTAAACATTTTAAACTCAACCATTTCATGATTGTTGTGGCCAAGAAAGCCACCTACCATCACATTCCCCATGAGTACTTCATTCACAAACAACAAGTCTAGGAGGGCATATTTCCTAGTTGGCTCACTGAGTACCTGTGACAAGAAGTTATCTCCTACAAACTTTAAGAATTTCCAAGACATGCTCTTCACAGCAGTATGATATTCCCAGTTTCTGGTTCCTGGTTTTGGCTGGGAAAATTTTCTTCATAGTAAGTCATATGGTGCCATGTTTTAGATTTGTGATTAAAACAGTGTTGATAATTCATAGAATCATAGAATCATTCAGGTTGGAAAAGACCTCTATGATCACCTATTCAGGGTTGATTTAGTTATTGCTGAGTAGTGCTTGCACATTAGGGCATTTTTTGCTTCTCACTCTGCCCCACCAGAGAGTATGTTGGGGGAGCCCTAGGATTTGGAAGGTGACACATCTAAGAAAGCTGACCCCAGTTGACCAAAGGGATATCCCATACCATATGATGTCATGCTTAGCAATAATTGCTGGGGGGAAAAGGGGAAGGAGGGATACTTGGAGTTATGATGTTTGTCTTCCCAAGTAACCATTACATGTGATGAAGCCCTGCTTTCTTTCCATCTGCCTGCAGATGGGAAATAGTGAGTTAATTCCTTGTTTTGTTTTGCTTGCACATGCAGCTTTTGCTTTATCTATTAAACAGTTTTTTATCTCAACTCATGAGTTTTCTCAATTTTACTTTCCTTATTCTCTCCCCCATCCTACTAGGGGCGAGTGAGTGAGTAGTTGGGTGGTGTTTAGTTGTCTATCGGGTTTAAAACATATCAACAACAGAACTTGTTACCATAGCTAAATTTGTAAGAAGAAAAGAACTTCCAATTTTATGCATATATTTGTAAAATAATTTCCAGAGAGATACAGAAAGGAAGAAGGAGAATATTTTACAAGAAACAATATTTTTGTGTTTCAACAGTCACTAGCATCCTTGACAGTACAAGAGAGGCAACGGGCACAAAAGAATACATTGGAGGTTCTGTTTGAACATAAGAAAACATCTTTTTGTGGTGATGTTGAGTTGCCTAGAGAGGATGCAGAGCGTCTATGTTCCAAAGTATTCAAAAGCTGCCTGGAAATGGACTCAGGCAGACAGATCTTTGTGGCTCTGCTGGAGCAGTGAGGTTTAAGACAATGACCTTGTCCTCGTTCGGACAGGGCAGGGTTAATTCTGTGTGGCTATTCTATACCATGCTGACATCCTGCCCTGGAGCCAGTTCCAGTTGGTGGGGGGGAGGTGAATCGCGGTCTTCGATTGGTCGGCTTGGGAGCGGTCGGGTCGGGAGCATCTCTTTGTTAAGTATCATTTATT
>JAVSBS010016036.1:0-22942 GCA_033124195.1 Coracias cyanogaster
TATCAACACCCTTCTAGCTCCCAGCACAAAAACACTGCAGCTGTGGGGAAAACCAGCTCAGCCAGACCCACTACAAGAGCATAAACAGATACGGAGACATGAAGCCACTTTTTTCAGGAGGCTAAGTGACAAAGTAAGATCAGATTTCTTGTTGATGAGTAACTAATCTATAATCTTACCTTTAAATCTTACCGCACTCAAAACTTTTCTTGCTCATTAACCATAAAATCCTTTAAATCACTTAAAACTAGACATTAACATCTTTCTTTTCTCACTGAAGAATCATACTTTATTTTGAACAAATGTGGAAAAATCTTTCAGGAACAATTTTTGAATCAACAAGCTTCATGATATATTGACGAAGCTTTCATGTTGTACAATTATTTTCAGTTACTCTTATTACATGAGAAGTGAAGACAATCTATTGAATTCTAGCAAACTTAGGACCTTTGAATCCAAACCACATGATAATGTTAATATCTGAATTGATTCTGGACACCTAGGTAGGGTGAAATTCACCTCCACATTTAGAGCTTCTGTATTTAGATTTGGGATTAATTTATTGTAAATTCAGCACCAAAAAGACACCTGGGTTCAATTCAGTTGGTGCATAGTACTTTTTGAGAAGCCTCAACTTACTCGACCAAGTGCACTGTTATTGCCCGCCATAGGTACTGTATTATATCTGCCATCTACACAATGATGTATTGAACATGCAAGAGCATCTCAAATGACACTAGATAATTTTGTGTACAGAACTGGATCAGACTTTCTTATGTCTAAGCTAGTAGCTAGGCTCTTGGTATAGCAACAATACTAGCACACCCTTTCCCTTGCAGTATATTCATTAATATGCATATCAAATATTTGCATTTATAAATCTTAAGAGTAGCTACATATCTTGAGTCTCCTGTCTGTGATGCTTGATCAAAACCGGTCAGTGGTTTCAAAGTCTGTTGGAAGGGACAGACAGATACCTGTGTGCCCCACTGGAGTTCATTTCCTGAACAAATAAAACTTAGAGGTCAACAAAAATATTTTTTCCTGAATTCTAATTTAACAGTGTTTGTACACAATGTCTTACAAATGAGAAGCCTATAAGGATCACATTTGCACTTTCTAATCAAAATTCAATGAACCTATGGGTGTGTTTAAATAGATGTGGTTTCAGCCTCATGGGAACCTGCACATTCGTCTTGCTGGAATCACACAGCGCCTCTCAGTTTGATAGCAATGGTGGACCCAACAACCCCTCTGGATTTCCTGGTAAACCTGTGCCAGGTGCATTGAGGGCGATTTTAAAAGGTACACTTAGAAATGTATTCTCTTGTCAAAGTCACTAAATATTCAACAAACAAAATGTGAGAGAAAGCTCGATTGCTTCTGATGAGAGTCTATGAGAAATAGTGAGTTCAAATTTAAACCACTGTAATACTAAATAGAGGAATTCTATTCGGGCCTTAGGGGTAAAGGTTTGTGTAATCTCCACTGTGATCGGATGGTATGGAGCAAACTGAAGCTTTCAAATGTGGAAAAAGTAGTTGTGGCTCCTGGTTTGGGAGGAGTTATGTCTGACATTTAGAATGAGTTACATATTTGCTAATGTACTAAAAAATACAGGACACCCTCCACAAAAATCACAGCAATTATTCCTTAGATGTAAAAGAAACTTTTGGACTTTGTGAATTTTTAAACAATCCCTCTAAAAATGTTTCATCTGTCATTAGAACTATTTTTATACCAAATGATCTCAATCATAAAATAACACACTCTTCAAATACCATGTGCTGTTCAAATTCACTGGGATCTCAAACATGGACAACAGTGGAGGTTTAATTTTATTATTTTAGAACTGGTTATTATTTTTCTATTTTTCCTTCCACTCCAAAAGTTTACTCTTCAGTAGAGGTTGAGAAAACTGTCTATTCCAAGCAATTCTGTGTAGAGTTTCTGCAATAGCCCGAAGCCCCTACGATGTTCTGTGCAATTGATGTTCCAAGAAAGGATGTAATTATTTTCCCACAGTTCATCTTCTGACTGTCTGACAGGACGGTTGGCCTCCATGTCATCTGAGTGAACACTGGCTTCACTCCTATTAGGAATAAAAGCAAGGCAGTCACTTTCAAAGAAGCCTGTCTACAGACTTAAGAGTATGTCTAGTGTGTAATAAAAATACATGGCTGAGTTAATGGAGCCTGATTTTTGAGTTAATGGCTCCATAGTTGTACTTTTTCATAATGCAACAAATATGGATTTCTAATTTCGTAACAATTTTCTCAATGTGCCTTCAAGATATTTTACCCTAATATTTCTTAAGATATTTAAAAAACGTTTTCACTTTAGCATGCTGGTTCACATATATCACTATAACCATAATAAATATGTTATATAGAAGTATGCACAAACCTAAATGCATATACATTTACGCAATAATATCTGAATTTATTAAATACTCTAAGAGCACATATATATATCCGCTAGTTAATTTTCTTCTGAATAGTAAAAGGATTTTGTGTAGAACTGAAAAAAATATTTCAAACCAAGAACATATAGATGGATATAGACAAATTCCTCCTTTGTTCAAGTAAAGATTATTATTCTCTACTAACCTCAGATTATCAGTAATTTCTGATTTTTTAAACAGAACTGCAGATTACATACCTCTTATGTGGAAGATAGAAAAGGTGAGAGTCAGCTCGTCAAATTTCAGCAGTCTAAAAACTGTGCATCTGGTCTAATCTAGTCATCTAAGGCTTTGCTTATATGTTTCAGAGTGTCAAGTGCCACCTGAGGTGCACCTGGCCTCCAATGGTCTCTCCAAAGGGGCATCTCTTGCAGGTCCAGTATCCCATTTAACAGCCCCATGTGAATATCTCAGATTTACAGGGGGCTTTCAGGTGGCATTAGACACTTATTTCAGGCAACCTGAATGCAGACTTTGTTTTCAAAATGTTCTAGCAAGGTTGCACCAAGGATATAAAGTTGTCAGTCATTTTATATCCTTTGAGTATCTTAATCTACATGCCAGATCCCCTAAATTTTAAATAACTATACATACGAGCATGAAAGGGAGATGAGTGTCTGAGGTCAGCAAAGAGTTAGATAAATGCCAGAGAAAAGCATAGAAATGAGGTCACTGCATAATGATAAGAATAAATATATAATGAAACTTTTATGAAGTTATTCAGAGTGCAAAAGACAAAGAGAGCAATTATTCTCAAATCCCCTCCCGCCCATTTTGAGACACTAGAGAAAGCCCTGAATCATTACATGATACTACATCCTAATACATAGAAGATCAAAAGCTCAACTTTTGCCCTGCAGCCCTTGGAGTTTGTGGGACCCTGAACCCAACTTGTTTGGACTAGTGCAAATTGATATATCCAAATCAATAAATCCCTTGTTGGCCTCTTTAACTCCATCTGAACCCGTTCAGATCCCAACCACGCTGAGCCCCTACCAAGACAGTGCAAGTATAAGGCAAATAATAAATCTCAGGGCCAGGTGAGGCTTTTCTGAAGTGACAGCTGAGAGGACTTTTTCAAAGAGCTTTATTAAAGTCACTCTCCTCTCCAGCAAAAGTGCTAGGCCATCAGGCCATGTTTTCAAACTCTTTCTCAGACACGAATTTTATGCTGCAGTAAGACCTGAAATCCTAATGTTGTCAAAATCTTTCCTTTTTAATATCTGGATTCTTTCCTAATTATTTTCAGATTAATTTCCAGCTAATACATAAGGATGAAATTTGGCATGTGACCTATAACCCTAAGCATGTTGTAATTCTGTTACCAATCTCCTGATTTCATGGGGGGCTTAACAAGCACCATATGTGAAGCACTGTGTTCCTCTGCATTAATATGGCCTAACAATGCAAGGAATACCTCTGCTACTATCCTGCTCTGCCACACTGCCAGCAGCTGAACAATGCCAATATAGAGGTCTGCTAAAATGTTTTTTTCCATGCCTACGTCTTCAAGGCAGCAAAGGACCCTAAGGCACCACACAAACATGCATAAACCAGTCCAGGACATGCTTAAACTCAACTGTGTTGAGCAACATAATACTCAGGAGCAGAAGAGGGCTTTAGCTCCATGACTCAATGTCCTGCTGATTGCCACCTTTCAACCAAGGCTCCAGATGCAGAAGCTTTTTGCGATAGTACTCACATATCTTTGTACTCTCAGGACTGTAATCTGCCACCACACCACATTTTCTCTCTCTTATTCATTTCATACTCCCACTTCTGGGACACTGTACGGTCAGGTACTGAAGTTAATTGCATTTAAAACTGATTAGGTTTGAAGTGGAAAACAGACGTTTTGGGGGTTTGTTTAAGCTGGAGGGATCTCTAGGTCCATAGAATCACAGAATGGTTTGGGTTGGAAGGGACTTCCAAATCCCCTGCCATGATAGGGTCACCTCCCACTAGACCAGGTTGCTAAAGGCCCCATCCAACCTGGTCTTGAACACTTCCAAGGATGGAACATCCACAACTCCCCTGGGCAACCCATTCCAGTGTCTCACCACTCTCACAGTGTAGAATTTCCTCCTAATTTCCAATCTAAATCTTCCCTCTTCCAGTTTGAACCCGTTACCCCTTGTCCTGTCACTACAGGCCTTGTAAAAAGCCCCTCCCCAGCCTTCTTCTGTGTCCCCTTCAGATACTGGAAGTACCACTTCACAGTGTGGCTGTGCTAACCAGTGTGTGTTTTGGCCTGTTTGTCTCAAGTTGGTGTCTTTCCTGAGACGATGTTCAAGGTAAACGCCATTTTCGCCTAACCTTTGTGATAACTATGGTCATGCCATTCAACTCAGGCACAATTAACTCATTATGTAAGAGCAACAAAATTGCCCTGAACTGGGCACCACTGGAGGGAACTGGGGCATGGTCCTGGGGGCAATTTGGAGGCAAGAACTCCTCGGCTTTCCACTACTGCTCTGACCTAAGAGAGCAACCATTAACAACAGCAATGAAGTGGTCAACATGTGATATCAAAGGTGAGAACACATTTTGCATTTTAGCAGTTGAGTCAGAAAAGAGACCAGTCTTCAGAGCTGAACTGTCTACCGTACCAGACACCACCCTGCGCACATATGTTAGAATCCAAGCCCAGATATGTCCATCGGAGTATTTCTACCAACTTCAGTGAGCTTTGTGGATCACACCTGATGAGCATGACTCATTTCTTGCTGCTGTAAGAAAGTCTGGTCTCATGTAGTAGAAATGGTTATTAAGTCACAGGTTATTCCCTCACTGAATGTTGAAGAAAGCATCCCAAATAAGCTTTGCTCTCTCCTGGACCCGTTTCCACATGATATCGTCTCCCTAATCTCCTGTCCCTGACACCAACCCATAAAACTTTGCCACTCTGCCTACATCTTTAGTGCTTTCTTAAACCCATATATGAAACAGCTCTCTGAAACTGCCATGGATCTAGAGCATTGTCTGAAAATGAGCTTCAAATCTAAAGGTTTGCAGGCCTGTGGGGGAGAAAACCCATTATATTTGATAGCTCTCTGCAAATGTGGGCAATTACAGATAGAAAAATCCTCCTTAGCACTGCTGTAACTCTCTGTGATCAGCTACATTCACGGATTCAACCTATAGACTGTAGGGCTGAAAAGGCTTAACTAATGATTTCTACATTGGACCAAATGATATCCTTGACAATAATGTAATCCCGAGAACCTCGCTCACTTCCAGTTGTCACCGTTGGGGCCATAGGCTTGCACGGATCAGCCTACATGCTCCTCCAGACCTGCACTTATGTTTCAATAATAAAAGCCCAAATGCAGAACGTTTTTTCTCCCTCTCCTCCCTCCCAAATGCTACTGATCGTCCTGTCACCATGGCAACCAACTCCTGCTGGCATGATCAAGAAAAAACCTGATTTGGGATTTTAATTAATTGCTTGGAAATGGAAATGTAACAGTGACTGGCAGTTCAACTAAGCACGTTTGCAAAGTGAATAAAAATAGAGTTTCTGAAATATTTGAAATTGTTTCACTGGATATAACCCACATTTTTTACTAGACACCTTAATTTATTCCGCTTCATAAAATAAATCTGCCAAATGTACTAAGCCATTTTGTCAACACAAATCATTTTGGCAAATACTTTAATCCTTCTTCTTAACAAAACGTATTGTATTAAGAAAAAAAATCTAACCCATCAGTATAAACCCATAGGTTTCATCTGAATGTATGCTTTTTTCACCAGTAGGTCACATCTATAAAAGGCTTTCATCTTGTCTTCACAAAAGAGGATGTACTTCTTTAGATACATGTGATCTCTCATTAACATTTATGGCAGCTACACCCCCATATGCAGCAGAGAATGGAATAAAAATGGCTTTTTGGCCTCCGTTTTCAAAGAAAATAAAGTGGTCATCACTTTCATATGCCACTACCCTCATCTGGGTGCTGCCAGCACTGTTGAGGTGGGTGTCATAGGTCCGGTGTTGCTCTGCCAAGAAACAGCTCAATTTCTCTTCTGATTTTTAGAAACAGGAGAAGCAAGAAGGTGTCCTTGTATCTATGCAATTCTGACTGCCCATGGTTTTCAGCATCATGCTAAATGTGTAGGTCTTGTATTTTCACACAATTCATTTTATATATATAAATGGATACATATAACTCTTTTTTTGTTTGCTTGTGAAGGATTCAGAAGCCCTGCATCATACCTGAAACTGGAAGTAAACTCATCAGTTGCATCAAGTCTTCCTCCTTGAAATATTTGTTGGAAAGCTACAGAGCGTAAACACCATTTTGCTATAAACATAACATGGACACCTCCCAGTAACAGCATGATAATGGAATGCCAGAAGGAGACAAAAAATGACATCTTTGACCATGACGTGGCTCAAAGACCACCCTATTCAGAAGCAAGGCTCAGGCCACCTGGATGGGGTCAGAAACCTTCATCACCAACAGCTGCCTTTGAGATTCTAGCTTTCAACCTCCTTGTATTCTTTACAGGCCAATGAACACTCTGATATCAAAAGTAAGTGTGAGCAGTTCTAAGTTAACTCACTTATTTTCACATATTTACTAATTTTCCTCCAAGTAGTTTTTGTCAAGCTTCCAGATTTATGATAACCTGCAGCTCCTGCTCCCAGTTCAACAACTCACATGAGAGGATCATATCATTGACCCAGAAGATGCTAAACTTCCTTACTCACTGGCTCAATTACATTTGAGAGGTGACTGTTCTTGCCAGTTTTCACACTTTCAGATTGTTGCTCTTTAGAGAACTTAATTCACTCAGCTCCCGAACTGTGCTCCAATTCCTGGTAGACAAGCTCAGTGAGCAGATGGCTGTAATGGGTGATCTGAATTGAGGTTAGTGAACTATCTTTAAAGATTACACATCACAGGGTTGGAAGAAACCCTGGAGAGGTCATCTCATTTTCACTCTTGGGTAGTATTTATTCACCATAGCACACTACTTTTCCTTTCTCCTGTGACATCTTTAAAATACAGGTAATAATATCCATTACTGGAACATATTTTAGGAGCTAAATATCACTAAGGCAGTAGAAATTATGACACAAAATGAAAAGACAACAAATCTGGTGGTTATCCATCCCTTCAACTCTCTATCATCTATTGGTATTTCTAAGGCAACTATCTCTGTGTTATCTAAGCAGGGTAATATAATACAATCACTTGCCAGTTGTATCTAAGTGCAGTGGGTTTTACTTATTAATAACGTAGCACTTATCTTCAAAGTGCTTCACAAACTAATTAATTCTCACAGTACCTTCTCCCTGTCAGGCAGGTGAGACAACTATTATTCCCATTACACATATCATTATGATTATTACTTGAGGAAACAAGGTTAAGTTACTCATCCTATCTCCCAAAAGAGATGGAGAGTGTTAGAAAGAGCACCTGAGCTCAGTTATTAGAGAGCAGGGTTTTCTGACTTGTTTTGAGACCACCTCATCATACTGCATGCCTGGGCAACATCACTGGTAACATCATAATTATGTGCTTCGTTAAACACTAACATGTTAGGATTATGTGTCTGAGATCAACTGATCTTTTTTTATTTTTTTAATTTTTTTTTCAAAAAAGACCCTAACCAACCAGCCTGCTGTTGTGTGAGTCATCCAGATTCGTTGGGGTTGTGAAACAACTTACTGACTTGGCTGCTTCAACTGCACGTGCTTCATTATGTTATCATTATTCCTTGGCCAAGCAATTACTACACTCAAGTTTCTGCATCTTTAAGGCAAGGAAGACACACGGGAAAGATATTTAACCACCATGAAAAAGAAAGAAATAACAATAATAGACCCTACTTATGGAACCATTTTGATTCCTTGATAGTGTAAAAGCATTTCTGCCTCATCAGACCATTTACAACTCTATCTCTCAAGTTTATCTGAAAGTACTGACACCTGATGCCATGCTAATATGTATGTAAGAACTAATTCCACTCCTCCCAGCTTCAATGGCTAGCTTGGATTTAAGACCATGTCCAGGGATATTGCATAACCATTGGCAATAGCTAATGACACTCGTCATATGAGGTAAGTAGAGGAGGCAAACAAAGATAAAGGCATAACAGTTGCCCAAGTGAAGGAGGGCTTATATTAATTAGCCCCATACTATGAAGCAGCCTTATCAAGCTGTAGGATGGCCTACAAGCTGCTTAGGCTTCCACTTGTGTAATGATGATACAGTGGGAAGAAATTCTCCAGCTGCCTCCTTGTAGGAGAGTATCTTCTCCGGGGTACCTGCTAACAAAAACATTATGCAGCAGGATTAAATGCATTTTAATTATTTGCTGAAGGTCAGCTTGACAGTGTAGCCATTAAGTATATACATACACACACACATAACTTTATTCCTATAGATTTAAAAACATGAGAAATTGGATATTGGCACACCTGTATCCTATAAGGATGAGGAGTGAACTTCAAAAGGTTGGTTTGTGTTTCAGGTAAACACTCCAAGCCTTTGAGGTAAAATTCATCTACCTTGACTTGGATGTCTCAGAACTAAGCAACTAAGTCTGAGCTCGTCACCCCAAGCTCCCTTTGTGGAAGGAAATGGGCATCTCCAGAGTGTGATTCATCTAATCCCATCATAGGTGTCTGAAATAGATTGGATAACTCACTCCCTGGAGGTGCCCACGTGTCTCTTGTTGACCCTGAAGTAAGGCTCAGATTCAGACATTTAACTTTTTGATAAATAACATGAGGTGAGATGAATCCCACCCTTATGTCCTCTACTTAGACTTTGTTCAAACCAATTGGTGTTGACAGGGAAAAATGTAGAACAGGGTCAAGAAGTATTTGGGTTCTTTTCCTCTGTAGGTAGCTCAGAGTTTCAGAAATATAGTACTACAAGAATAGGAAGCAAAAAATACCTTTTTTCCTTACAAGATTCAGGCAGAATTTGTGACATTCTATAATTTAATAAATGTGGAACTTGTTGGCAGGACACTCTCCATTTGATATTTCTTTGCTGAACCACAATATACAGATCTCTATTTCAGCAGTTGAGTAACGTCTTTGACTTCAGGAAGATCACACGGCCAGTGAAAGTTGAGTACATACATAAATGTTTTTGGGACCAGGCACATATAAATTAATTAGAATTACATATTTAAATACCTTTGTGGATCATGGCCTTTGCTCATAACCTTCCTCATCTGAGGCTTGAGTCTGTAACCTCCACAGAACATGATACCAGATTTACATTTTCCATTTGGAAGAGTGATGCTGAGGATGGAGGGGAGAGGGAAGCAAAGCAGTTTTGGCTGGACAGTGTGATCATGATTTTATTGGCACAATTTTTAGATTGTTCCTGAGATACTGTTATTTACATAAAATTGCTGGAGACTATTGATTTCAGAAAAAAAAAAAACAGTGGTATTTGCCAAGGAAGGTCTGATCTTTGAAAGGACATGAAGGTACTCTTTGCATTTCTATACATTTATTTGCATAAAGACACAGAAACTAGCCCGGGGAACAACAGCTTTCAGCCTATTTCTACTCGAGCTGCTAAGTCACTTATGAATCTGCTTTAACTGTAATAAACTTTAACTGTAATAAACTTTAACTGTAATAAACGTTAACTGTATAGAATCAGCTTTGAGTAGACTTCATACAAAGACTATCTTCTTGTTCTGTCTTTGAACAGCACTTAAAACAAAAAATAATAAAACCAAGAGCACAGTGACAAAAAAAAAAAGGAAAACAAAAAAAAGGAAGTAATTTCTGTGCACAGCTCAATGGGAAGAAGAGAATTCATAATAATTCACCCACCCTCACCTCATGGCAAAAACTTATCTTCACATTTCAGAAGAATTACGTTTTGCAAAGTTTCCCCCCCACACACACCACTTTCTTATATCTGACTTTTAAAATGAGAACTTCAAGGTCAGTGGAAAGCAACAACATAAAAGCAACCAATTCTTGTTAATGTAGCCTGGAATAGTGGGTGGGCCGTCTCTCAGGTGAGAAAAGGCAAGCTGCAAAGCAAATACCTGAGGTGACTTCTGCTTGTTTGAGTCTATTACCCTTAGGGCTGTGTTCTTTTGGCTAGGGATATCTGTTGATCTTACTTCTTAACAGTAATTATGCCAGACAGCTTTTTGGCTTTCAGTACTGCTCCATAGGTAACATAAATCATACAAATTATTACCACAATACTAAACTATAATTACCCACAGACCCTGACATGCCAAAAGGTGTATTAATTTGATAATATAATAAATACTTTACTGTATAAAACTGTAATTATTACTTCAAAATTGACACTTATACCTGCTTGATATTTTTTTTTCCAGCAGGCAACACAATTGTGCATTGACCAATATGAGAAATGCTGTTTAAATTCGTTGAGAGACTTTAAAATGTAATTTAGTAACATGTGGAAGGCCTTTCTTGAAAAAAAATAACACTAATGTTAGATTACTTTTTGGAGATTATAATTCCATAAAGCAATAAATTACTTAGTAGTTCAAAAGTGAAAACATATCTGACAAGTAGCCCAGGAAATGGGAACAATATCAACAAAACATCTGAAATACTACCAACGGAGAAAATAATTCACAAATCAGCATAAAACCCCCACACTTGCTTACGTTGCTTCAAATGCTATTGGGAAAAATAGATGACTAACACCATAGGAGAAAATTCTAATTTTTTACATGAAAGGATTGACAAGCCATATCTGTGGGAAAGACTGAGGGCCCAATTCTGCAACTGCATGGGTGCGGACAACCCCTGGCACAGCTCCCAGGTTTGTTTTATTCAGTGACTGCCTAACGCAAAATACATAAACAAGCCTGGGAACAGAGGTCTTAATCCAGACCTACTCCTTCTCAGCTAGGCAGACTCACTGCTATAAGATCAAGATGGGATCCCATTTCCCTTTTTCTTTATATTTTCATTCTTCTACATTGTCAATATAAACTTGTGGGAATCTTAAACTCAAAGAAGAGGAAATGAGCTCCTTCTGAGTGACCATTTTAAGTGCTGGTTGCTCTTTGGAAATCAGTCGCATACACCTACTTTGTGTTATATTGAATTGATACTTAAGTACTGAGTGGTTTTGTGACAGTATTAGTTTCTTCTTATTATTAGTAGTATTTTTAACATGTACCTAGTAATGGAAATCTCAATAAGTATATGTTTCTAGCTTGCCTGTAACAAGCTGAATGTCAATGATTTCTCATGTTCTTCCCTCATTTTTCCCCCGCATTTGTACTTTGGCTTGCAAAAAGAGGTGGAAAAAAGAAAAGGGAATGTCAAATTTATTTGGCATTTTCATTCCTGGGTGGTATTGCTATTATTTAACTTAATGTATTTACACTTAGATGCTTGAGTATGAACCAGTTGCCATAGGCATACTCTGTATTCAAAGGACAGCTATGGGCATCTTTAGAAGTGGCAGCGGATCTTCCTTCTGCAGGTGCTTCCTCTATGAAAAATTATTACCTCAACATCAGAGCAAATGAGTCTTATGCAGAGTTTCTGTTCTTTTCCATTACCAAAGTAGAAATAAAGGGAGAAGCAGAATTGCTCAGAAAGAAGACATGAAGAACAGAGGAGAAATGAAGGGGGGAAATATTAAAATATTAATATTTAAAAGCTAAAAACTTCTTGTATTGCCCTTCTTGGACAAAAAATAAAAGATGTAAATGCATTTGCTGGAAGAGTTTAACATGAGTCCTTTAAAGAGAATGTCATTTATTTTAAAATGTTTAAAAAATAATTAACAATAAAAAGTTTATAGGGGGAAGGATAGTTTGGTATCTAAAACGTTTGCCAGTGAAGCAGAAATCCTCATTTCCATATCCTTGTCTGATACAGGCTTCTATTGAGAAAGAATTTATTCTCTGTCTACTTACTTGCAAGGTAAGTTTATTGTCATATCTGAGGGGTATTGGGAAGACACATATTTTGAAGATGCCTCATTATGAAACTAAAGACATAGAAAATAGTGAAAAGATCCTGGTTCTGTTATATGTAAATATTTATTCAACTTCTTTGTAAATAATCTTAACAAAGTGAGTTTCTGGGTTCCCCTTAAGGGTCAGAGAGAATGGCTGTTGTGCAGCTTTATCATTAGCTTTAGTTGTTCGTCAACTGATCAAATTGAATGAGGCAAATAGGTCAATGAAACTGCTTGGTAAGCACTTTTCGTCTGACTTGCTACATGTATTACATAAGGCTGTATTGACACGGTTCTCCTCAATCTCCTGCTAGGAGTGTATCAACAGCTCTGGCAGAACTCCCGGTGATTTTCAGCCTGGTGGGACAAAGAGTGAAGCACTTCTCCTGTATGGGGAAAGCAGGAAGAGGAGCTTTTGACAAAAGCATTTTTATTTTCAGTGAAACATGAACAGAAAATTCACTATATGGATGTTCAGTTGGGGACAGAAGTGTTGGCCAAAACTTTAGAAAGTGAGAAGGAAAAAAGGAAGAAAAAACATCCAAAATAACTGAGAATCTGGTGCAGATGTAAAAGAGAGTGTTCAAATACCTTGACTAACTTGGAAAAAAATTAAGACCTAAACATATAGATATGAAGACAATCTTAGTTAGCTTCTGAAAGAACATCTACTGCACATTGTCCAAGGGGAGCCTAGAGGTGAATTTCTTTCCAGTAATTTTCCGAAGTGTAGCATAGATGATGTGCCTTTTTAACTGAAATTTTAATTCCTTCTGCTGAGACATATTCTTGATATCAGCAAATTGCTTGTTTGAATGCACATGCTGACAGTAAATATGATAAGTTACAGAAATTCTTAACCTATTTACCTATCTGTCCTAGGTTTTTTCCTATGTAAATGATTACAGCTATCATGTCAATGTATCATGTTGTTTGATGGAAATAACAGCTGACATGCACAGTTGGAATTTCCTTTTCTTCTTACAGTACTTTCAGGGAAGGAGGGAAGAAAATAAAAAGGTAGTTGTGATTACTTAAATCTTTCCTTTTAATAATGTGGTAGACAGTCAGTAATGATGATGTGATTCATTACTTGCCTATAACGTTAATTATACATTATTAGCTTTTTCACAGTATGATAGCTGGCAATTGGTGATATGATTCATAAAGTGCTATTGTTAAGCAAATCTGCAAATCTGTTTGATTTAGGTTAAAAGAGAGGGCAATAGGTCATAAGAAATGATAAAAAAAAAAAAAGAATAAAGAAAAGACCGACATAATTTGCAGTTCTATTTTTATAGGAACAACGAGGTTTACAGTGAAGAGCTGTTGGATACAGTTTCGGTGAGCACGGATTTTGCAGAGAGATTAGATCAGTTACAAATTGCTAAATCTGATGACTTAGATAAAAATTTAACCAGAGGCTTTGAAAGAGGTAGAACACGTTTCTGTGGAGAAGTGATCGCCCCGTACTTCCGAGATAGAGCTGATCACAGAAGGCCTCACTGACTGTTCCCGAAGTAAAAACTGAACCAGGAAGAAGTCATTCATTTGAGAATGGAGATCATTTTCTCATGTAACAGTCTGAAAGCTACACTTCATTCTGCAAATGAGCCCTATAAGTTGGGGAACTCCAGAATCCAGTCCCACAAGTGTGTCATAATGCTCTCCCTTCCAGTGTAGCTCTATCGGATCTGTGTTACTAGCTGAATAAATAAAGTAAAACAATTATTTCCTCCTTCATGGTCTTTGTAAGATTCCAGAACCTTTCCTGATTTCCACGAAAAACCTATGAATGTGAACCAAGCACTTAAAACACAAAGGCAAAAAATTTTGCCCAGAGACAGCAAATACTCTGAAGACTTCATTCCAGACTGATTTGTATCTGCACTATATCTAAGCTAAGAAGGGGAATTGAACCTTTGTCTTCCTTGCTCCAGCAAGCAACAACTCGTTCAGAGTGGACCTCATCCTTTCACTCATATAGGTCAAAAGTGAATTACAGATCTGAACTTCTGTTTCCCAGGACGGGTACTGCCCATACAGGCCCATTTCACAAACAGATTTCAATTTTTAAGAGTAAGTACTGCCTGAGTAGAAACTTTTTTTGAAAAAAAGAATTTCTAAAAAAAGGCAATTAAAAAAAAAAACCAACAGTTTAAAATCAAAGTTGTAAAACAGTACAAACAAATAGTTTTTCTTCATTAATTTTAATATCCCTTTAACTCCTTACGGAAAGGAATTAAGATTGAAGTCATACCACTGTGTTCGCAAAGGGCTTTATGTCTTCTCTTTTCCCAGAAAATGCTGTAAAGGAATAACACAAACGCCACCTACCACACAGTTCTGTCATCCATTTCCTCATACTCTCCTCTGTGCAGCAACAAATCTTATCCTAGTTCATTAAGAGAAAGAAAGAAAGAGAAGTGCATTGTTTTCAGAACTTTGATTCCATTAAAACACACAACCTAGAAATATTTCATGGAAACCTTCAAGATCATTTGCTGCTATGTCTATCTTATGTCTTAAGACAATAGTTTTGTGGGACAAATAGAGGCCTGGGAGCTAGGAATTCCAGTGTACTATCTCCAGCACCAGCTTGACTGTCTATTGCCTACATATCACAGTGATTGGGTGATTTATTTATAAAGCATAGATTAGATTAGCTCAAACAAGATTAAATTAGATAGAACAAGTCACTTAAACTCTCACTTTCTATTTCCTCATCTGTAAAACAGCGATATCTATATTTACCTATTACACATAGTGACTGTGAGTATTACTTAATCTCCCTAAAGAATTATCATGATTATCATTAATCTGGAACACACAAAACAAGGAAACAAGTCCCGATAAGGAAACAAGCTTGTGAATCAGCTGAGGTGGAGTCAAGGTACCAAAGCAGTTCTTCTGCTGATCTGATAGTTAGGCATTCTTGATGAAGTTTTTGAGATGGCTTCATCTTACATTAGACATCTAAAAATGTAATGTTTAATACAATACAGTTGTCTAAATTCCCCCTGTAGTCCAAATGTGTAGACGGACATTGTGCATTAAATAAATCAATCACCTCATGGTTCTGGGATGAATCACCCTATGGATTCTCTTCATTATCTCTAGAGGGAGCCTAGTCAACTAGATGAGCTGTATTTTAGGTAGCTAATGTTATGTGAGACCAAACTGAAGGATTAACTAACTGACTTAAAGACTACAGCCAAATGTCATGTTCTGCCTACACTAGAGCAGAGTAAAATAGTGACCAATGCCAGTCCACTCCCAAATGCTTGTCACCACCTTCCTGCACCCTGAAAATTCACAATCCCTTTTGAATTCCTGAGTGGAATGAAGGTACTCCTATACGACTTTCTACTTCACCTTTTCACTCTGTTTTGTTCCAGCGTGTCAACCTAAGGGCAGAAGATCTTGCCTCCATCAGGAGGAAAAAGAAGCATCTCCCACTTTGGCTTGTGCTCTAAAAGAGAGATCACATGGTAACCAAAGGACATAGGAAAAAAGGTGGAGGATGTGAGGCTGTAGTGGGGACAGACATGGAATGGGGCTGGGATGCTCCTTGTTGCACAGTTTGAGTCAGAGTTGTGTGCAGATTAGCGTCATGTATACTATAATTATATCACTGCCTTGTAGTTTGTGTATAGTTTAGTGTCACGCACATGTAAAACTGCAATACGGTCAATGGTGCTGCTACATCACACGGTCCCAAGTTTGCTTGAAAACGAAACTCTTCCAGAATATGTTAACAAAGCCTGATCAGGCAGTAGCTGTTTGACGGCATGTTCTGTGTGTACCTTGGGAGTGAGAAGTGAGAAATACCTTCTAAGTGCTTCAAAAGAGGGGGGTGGAAGAAAACAGTGAATACAAGCAGGTGGGAACAGGCTAAGACTTACCACCCTTTAGCAAGGTTCAGCTGCATAAAGGCTTTTAGGTTACATCTAAAGCTTTTCTGGGTCAAGAGGAAAGCTGCTATTGACATAAATCAAAATAGGTGGGTGAAGATTGTTGGAAAGTTCATTACGAAGGAAAAAAAAAATGCCCAAAGCCTACAAATATATATATATATTCATGCAGTGAGAAGCAGTTTAAAAACTACTGTTTCTTCTTAAGAACAATGAGAAAGAGAGCAATAGGATTGAGCAGACTTTTAGAAGTTTTAGAACCAAAACAAGGCTGGCCTTTAAATTGTTATAATCTTGGAATAGGGGAGAAAAAAAAATGTTTCTAATCCTAAACTATCTCTTTGTTTTCCTTAGAAAAAGGAAAACTATTTCAGATAAAATAGAAACCACCCTGGAAAGCCATCTGGAACTTGAAATTGATCCAAACTACCTGTGAGTAAAATCTGGAAAAAAGGGTTTGCCTTCACTTGTGTCTTGTATGGAACTAAGTATGTTGTCAGCACTTAGCATTAATAACACTTCTTTTCACACACCTCTTCACTTCTTGGTGCTGACTGGCACTGGAAAGAGCAGAGCATGCCCAAATGGAAAGAGAGAGCACTAAAAATTACGTTTTAAAAACAAAACAAAACAAACTGGGGCTAAGCTGAAGTTTTCAGTCCTTTAGTCCAACTTTGAAAACTCATTAGGGTAGATAGTTCAGATAAGGTATGAATCCAGATGTTTCTGTGTTTATCTTCAGCAATACTGAGTCTAAAATTTTACAAAAAAAAAAAAAAAAGAAAATGGCTAGGCTCCTAAATCTGAATTTAAACATGTAAGAAAATGCCTTGATGGGTAAGAGCAAGAACACATACAGCTTTTCTTGACCTTAATGAGATGTTCAAGGTACTTAACACTTTTGAAAATCAGGCCACAATTCAGCAAAGCATTTCAACATGTGTTTAACATTAAACACATATTTAATCAGATTAAAGCCTATACTTAAGCACATTCCTGAACCAGGATCAATTTAAACATGTGCTTATGATCTTTGCTAAATAAGGTTCTCACTTAAGTTTCTAAATTAGGGTTTGGGAGCATAAATTTAGGTTTTGATTTTATAAAACTTTCAGTCTGTTTTGAATGAAATAAAGATTTAAGCGAAAGGGAAAACACTTAATACTTTTATTTATTTTGCCAATAACATTCATCAGTGCTTGACCACTTGGTATCTAAACCAGATAACTAATAATTTTAGTCACTTAGGGAGAAGTTAAAAAATACATGTTGTTGCAAAATGTAAATCTTCCATATGTCATCTAATTTTGATTCCTTAGAAGTGTTTTATCTCAGATGTTTTGACTCAATATTATGCAAAATTAAGGAATCAAATGAAATCTCAATGTTTTCTCTGATTTTATCCATAGCATTACTATTGATAATATTGTCACAAGGAACAAAAAGGATTTTTTAAAAATTTCTTTCTTTAATTTTTCTTCTTCTAGTTTTTATTTTCCTTTAATTTCTCTTCTTCTTTGCATAATTTCTCTTGTTCTTTTAACGGAACAAGCTCCATTCTGTCCCTTTCTGTCAACACCACTGCATACATTTGAGTTTCCATCAACTGCCCATCAATCTACCAGTTGTGCAATTACATGTGTTAAGACAAAAGCAATGCTGAATGCCACCATTTTGATTAGGGTAATAGTGACTCATTGGGACAGCAGCAATTCAGAGCGTGTCTATGCACACATTTGCATGGATGTAAGTCAGCCAAAGCAGCACAGAGACACATAAATAAGATTGAACAAGAAGGGTGAATTTGCACTTTGTTAGCGGTTACACACACACTGTCAAGCTGGATGTCAACCACCCTCCCTCCATCCTCTCTGTCATTCCTGCAAGGCTGAGGACTGCAGTCCAGGCTCTGGAATAGTCCTTTCTCAAATACCTTCCGTCTTTCTCCAGTTCACATTGGACCTATACCAAGTCCTTACTGCTTCACAGTATTTAATACGTATGTGTTTTCACCCTATGTAAAAGAGGGCAGTAATTGGATGTAGATTATCTCTTGATGAAAATTAAGGTTTTTGGAGAGGAAGTGCTGAGGGGTAAGTGCATTAGCAGGTACTACTTAATCATTTGCAAGCTGCAAATTAATTTTCTAGCTTATGCCACAGTAACTTGTGTGCACATTCATAGCCTTGGTTAAACGAGCAAATCCCTATGTGGACACACTAATTTCAGTTTTAGGGTGGCTTATCTCAGTTTATCATAAACTTGTTCTGAATCAGCTTATGCCGAAGTGAAATAAGCTTAATTTAAAATTGAAATAAAAGGATTAGGATAAATGAAATTGGTGTAAAATCACACCTTTATTTAAGTCAATACAACTCTGTATGCAGATAAAACCCTAGGCCATGTGCGTTTATTTAAAACTGAGTGTTAGAGAAAATAGAAAAAGACAATGAATGGGGTAAATATTTCCAACCCCCGTTGAGAGGATATTAGTTGTTAACAAAGAGTTAAAAATAATGCATTTGAAAAGAGTTATTTTAAAATTGCCTAATCTCCATGGTTCAGAGTCTCTCCCATTCAGCCACATTAGACAGCAAGACCCTGCAGGCACTTAATAATACTTTTATATAGTAGCACTTTACATCTTCACTGTGCTGTAAAAGCATTAACTAATTAATCTTCACAACAACTGTCTGAGGTTGAGAAGTAAGTACTAATATCCCTTTCTTAAAGATAGAGAAGATAAAATACCAGGCATGTCAAGGGCCCCTGTTCCTGAGTATTATGTGCTTTGCTTTGCAAGTGAGAAGGCCTCTGACACCAAATATGATGGGATAAAGTTGGACACCCAGAGCTGGAGCCTCCCTCCCTCCCATATGACAGACTGCTGTTGAAAATTTGGCTTCAGGAGATTTATTTTGCAGACTCCAAGCCAGGAAGGCCCTTAAGCTTATGCTTAACATGAAATGCAAATAGCATGGGGAAGCCAATAGTCTCCTGTGAAAAACATGTATGTAGTTCAGTGCTTTCATGGCCCAAGTCCAGAGGGATAGATTTCTAAAGAAGCTTAAGCGCCTAAGTCCCACTGGGAAGATGACGAGTCAAAATTCCAGACTCCTGGGCCTTGGTTTCCAGAGCCTGACTAGAAAAGCAGAAGATCCTAGTCCACATTTTAGTTTGCAGAATTTGGACCGTATGGGCTAACATGGAGGAAGGAGGTATTCACAGAGGCCACCAATCCCCTAGGAAGGCCAAGCCCTCTAAGATGGTGGAGATGTTCTTACCTTCCTTGAGGAATCCTGCTGTGAACTATCCTTAGGTGAATTACCAGTCACTCATTCTGCCCCATACAGTGTCCAAAATATTCAGCCTCATAAAATAGTGAATTTTCTTAAGATAGTAGGTAGCGTTTCTTTATTTCTTTATCAAAATGTTTCCCCAAGCTCCCTGGAAGACCTTATTTTCCTGAGTGTTTCTGTTTCATTTAAGGGAATGGAGCATTCTCAGCACCAGACTGCATTTGTCTCAAACATTAACAGATGATGCTCCATAAACACAGCTTCATGAAGTTCCCTTAGTTCAGCTTTAAAACGAGGGCAATTGAATCTTTGAGTTATTACAATGGATATGCCTCACTGACCTTTGATCACCTAAATGCTAGGTGACCAAGACTACTTGGTTATTGCTCCTTTCTTGTCCTTCAAGGCATATCGCACCTCCATAACAACTAGTAGGTCACCATCTAGATAGCCAGTTAGGTGCCTCACTCTCACCTATAGAAGCAATTTAGATAACTAGTTTAGGCTAAATATCCAACTTTAGGATAGCTAAAATTAGATCAGGCAAATGTTGGTGTAAGTTGTATATCATTTTGTGTTATAGGAGGCTAAAAATATCACTCCTGATAAAATGACATGGTGATTTCTGATGTTATTGCTGTGAGGGTAAATGTTTATGTGGTTAAATAATTCCCAAAGTCAGATGGATTAAGACTGAGATGAGGTCTTGCTCTTCTTGGAAACAGGCACATATCTAAATTATATCACACAGCCTCAGTTTAATCCTGGTATATTATTCCAGTTATTGCTCTGTGAAATTCCTCCTGAGTAATTGTTTTAAAACATATTTCAGGTACCAAATCCTCCTTTTTACTGTTAGTTGAATATAGGAGCATCTGGTCTAGCAAAATGAAGGTGGCTGAGAAGGAGAGCTCTGATCACGTTCTAGCACGCCAAGTTGAGATTTTGGCTGACGCTAACAAGCATTGCAACATTTATTAATTCATTACTTGGGAAATTGTCTCACCCAATTTCTTCAGGCAGCACCTCAGTCATTGCTACACGTTTGGAGAATAAGTTAAAGATGCCTCATGTTATTTTAAAGTCTTAGTCACTGTTGTTTGGGTGTGGGCACTCCTTAGCCTGGACTTCAGAAATTGAAAATAAATGAGAGGTGGAGGTACAGAAACTATTTTCATCAAAACCAAGGGGAAATGAGGAAGCAGAAACATGAACCCTCAAGTAATTCAGAAAAAAACCCCATCATCTTCTTAATTCAGAGGATGTAAAAGAACCTACACTGGATACTGAAAATACTGGATATGTGATATTCTGGGAGACCACAAGTAGTTATTGAAACGTAAAACAGTATATGCACATTGTATCTGAGGTACACCATATCATTTAATCTGATATGCCTCAGTATTTGGGCATTCTTTTCAATGTAGACCTTAGGTGCAGTGGAGACAAATGCCAACAGAAAGTATACAAGTAGTTAATAAAGCAGACTAGGCCTCCAAAGTGATGCGGAGAATTTCGTTTTTCTGATGTTCATCTGGTACACATTTTTTTACTAGGGTCCAGCAGATCTGGTAACATTTAATCCAAGCACCTACCTCTTCCTGAAGGGCTGCAAGTGCTTTTGCTCATTCACAGCCTTGACTTACAGATGGCAATGTCTTGGTTTAGGACAGATATGGGCCACTCTTCTCTCCTTGCCATCACTCTCTGAGGATATCTCCCAGGGACTGGCCATTCATACTGCACTGCTGTTTACTGCAGAGTATATTAATATAAACCAGAAGTGCCTTCATGTTCTTTTAATAAGCCAATCCATGAACGGTTGCTCTGTAAGCAGGTGAGATCTCCCTGAAACTTTGCTGAGAACCATAAAAAAAGTGACACATGGACAGATAGGAAGAGGACCACCTGCAGCAGTTCCAAGTCATACCCAGATGTAAGTCCAAATCCTGCCTTGTCCCCATGATGGGTTTTAGACTCCAGAAGATCAAGATCCTTTTTGTGACCACAGGTGTGAGACTCAGTGTTATAAAGAGTTATACAGAATATCAGACGATTGTTCTCATGTCTCCTTTTTCTCTTATGTTTCATGAATCTATGTATTTTTTTTCTATGTGATTTCATAATATCATCAAGATTTTGGGAGTCTGTTAGCAAACTAAATCAAGTGCATGCAGCAGTTATATTCTAACACTAAAAAGAACCTCAGTAGGTAAAAATATAAAAATAATTAAATTGGCTTTCTATAGCCAAACAACAGAGTATGTAAATTGCAAAGCTAGACTTGGTCTAGGCTAGTCCATATAAAAAATACATGAAAAAAAATTATACGCATTGTTAATTTAGCATGAAGGCAAAAACAGTGCTGAAAGATTACTGTAATGGAGTATAGTTAATTCCATTCAGTTCTTTTTCATGGCTCTTAAGAATAGGTCAGAGTAAATATTAAATCCACAGGAGATTTATTGCTTCCTTGGAAAATCAATATGCCGTGAATCAACATTAACATGAACTTTGGACATTCTGTATGTTTTCTTTCCTGGGAATTTTTTTGTATGTCTGACTGTATCTGCGGAGATTTTGACCATGACTCATGAAAAACTGTATTTAGAATCATGCCAGCTAACTGCGATTAATAAAAAGATTTAGCTGGTTCTAAGGCTGGCGAGATGTGAGAACATTCTTAAGCAAGGTGGAGAATTGAGAGCTAAGCCTTGAACGCAACTGAGCTTGGTCTAAACTGACTTGAAGTCAACATTGTGCAAGTGACTCAAACTTCACCAACATGCTAAACACAGCCAACATTTGTAATGGAGACTGCCCCACCTGCCCAACCTTTGCTAATATTGCAGATAATTATATACCATCAATATTACCACCCTCCTTTTCTGGTATCTCCCTTTCCATCTGCTCTTTTTGTCTGCTGCCATCACTGATTGAAATTTTGCTTAGATGTTATTGGAATGTAGGTTGGGTTTGTGTTGAATTCCCCAGGATTTCATGCAATCTGTTTGGAGCAAAAGTCAGAGGATTTGGGCAATATTTCCCCTTGTGTAGTGCCAGCCCAATTGAAGTGTACTACTAGTATTAAGTCTGGTTTGGGTTTTGGTTGATTAGTTGCTTTTTTGCATTAAAAAATCTAAAGTCTTCTGTCAGAAGTCTGTTAAGCACAAGGCCTCATTAGATGTTATTCAGCTCCAGAGTCAGATACTCAATTTTAGAGATATAATTATGTGAACATAGAATCATAGAATAATAGAATGTTAGGGGTTGGAAGGGACCTCTGGAGATAATAAATTCTAACACCCCAGCCAA
>JAVSBS010016036.1:49987-84960 GCA_033124195.1 Coracias cyanogaster
GAAATATATATCAATGAAAGCAGTACCTGTATAGTAGCTATTTGGTTTTAAAGTAGAAGAGGATGTTTGGGGACAGGTTTACATTTTCAATGCAAAACAGCCTCTATATATTCTGGCTACATCAGGATTAAAACTCTCAGACATAAGCTTTGTCAAGTGCAGGGAACAGCATAAATGACTGTTGATTCATATTCTTTTAGGCCTGTAAAGTTATAACTATGTAATATGAACACAGGCTCTTTAGGGTAGTTCAGGTCTAGCCTGGAACCCTTCCAGCCTGCACTGAAGGATTTAATGGCATAGTTTTTATTTTCTGCTTAGTGCAGTGTACCATTAATTGAAGGTAATTGTCAAGAGGAGACGAGCTTTCAAAAACTACATAGCTCTCAACTGTCCTGGTGCAGAATGGATGCCCTGAGTTTAGGATCACATTTCCCCTGTGCTCTGCATTACATTTGTCTTGTCACACAATTGCGTGATTGTATTCACCTAAATAGTTATTCCGTGCTATTAGGGCATTTCAAAATGAGGACTCAAGTAACACTGCAGGGAAAGACAGAGAGAGAGGGAGAGCCAGGTTTGTACTGGGATGAGGACTTGTCTGCTCGAGCTAAACAAAACCCTGAAAGGTATCACAGGTCCAAAGCATTTAATGGAGCAGCTTATTTCTTTTGCTGAAGAAGAAAGCCTTGTAGAGCAAGAGAAGCAGCTTGTGGTAGAGTATGTTAAAGGGAAGAATTGGCCTGTTAGCAAAGTGGTTCAGCAGTCACCAAATGTGCTGTGAGACCTGGCAGTGCTTCCCCGCTCCTAGGAGTACATGTTAACATGAACCACTTCTCTAAGTCCCCTGCTTTTCATTACTTGAGGACAGGAGAAAATCTTGGTGAGCTCCAATGTTTTCTCCAGCTTGGACAGTCAGAAGACCAGGACTGCAGGGCACTGTACATATACAAAGCTGACTCGTTGACACCAGTCCTACTGCTGTGTGTGAAGGAATTACCTTAATTTTCTTGACCGGTATGATATTGCTATTTATTATTTCTGCTGCAGTAATTCCCAGGAATCTCAGACATGACCCATGAACCACATCATGCCAGGCACTGCACAAATAAAGAGAAAAGCCCTTGCCCCAGTCTGGAAGCCATTTGTATCTCAGGGTGTAACTTGGCCCCAAACCTAGAACTTAACTAACGTTGATGTTGATGAGGTGTGAGGGAGAATGGAATCTGGTCCATCCTTCCACAGCTGCACTGGCTTTGCAATGCGAAAAACCAAGATGAGCCAAAAGTGATTAAGAAATTATTTCTGAAACTGGAGTCAGCACATGTAACCACAGTTAGACAACAGGGATCAGCAGATCTGCAATGTAGGAAGGTTTGAGTCTTACATAGCTACTTTAAAAGTAAATTTCCCCTGTGAAAGTCCCTCCTGATTTTATCAGCAAATTTATCAGCAGCATCAGCGGAGAGGCCAAGAGTGTGACCAGCCGTGGAGGAAGATCTGCTCTCTTGTCTCTTTTTTCTTAGAAATCATTTATTTGGGTTTTGCATTTTGTTTCTCAGAGGCATTCTTTGGATGAATATGCAGATAGTAATTTGATTACAGCTAGAATAAATGCACCTGTTTCTAGCAGAAATTCCACATACCATAATTTAACTTAAAAATATGAACGATCCTCATGCTAATTCTGACTGTGTGAGCTTAATAGGTGGTCTCTGTGCTTATGCATGTACAGGTGGCTAAATCCTGAACAGGATCAAAATGGAAATTCCAGATGATGTTTTCAAACACTACCTGAGTGAGTGCTTTTTATAAGTTCAAACTTCTTGAACATATAGGGAAACAGTGTTTGTGACTGTGTGTGTATGTCTCTCTCTATATATAATTAGATTTCAAGGGACTCATATATAGATGCTGCACAGTCTGTAATTCATTAGCGAATAACTTCCCAAAGTTTCCAGCCCACTGATGATAGAAATAATACTTTACCTTGTCAGGGCTATTGGGAATGGAAAGAAAGTTCTTTTATATGTTTTTGAAAGGAAGAAAAAAATCAAGTTATGCTGGGTGAGATATAAAACGTCCCCATGGTGGCTTTGTTGTTCCCTTCATTGGACTTGTGATCTCACTCTCATTACAAAAATATCTGAAGTGCTGTCCCATGGTTCCCCAAAACCCATTACTGATCAAGTATGGAGAAACTATACATGCCAACAAAAGACTAAGGCACATTTGCAATCACAGATCTCTTCCAAACTCAGGACATTAATTAGATTCAGAAGGGTTTCATCTGCATTGGGTGAACCATTGGACTCAGTGGAGGAGAACCTGAAAGGTTTTTTCAGATGCTAAATGTACAGCCCTCAATCACTTTTACTTTCCCTAGATCTTAATGGTCATGTTCATGCAGAACATGCCATTACTTTGTCCAGGCTTGTGGCCTTTCAAATGAGCAGAGACTTTGGGACCAAACCAAGAGTTCAGGGAATCTGTGCACTACAGAGTTCTTAAAATCAATAGGAAAGAAGATTCTTGTGTGATTGTGTGTATGCTTACACACCCAGGAAACAACTTTTTGTTCTGTGTATATGTATTTACATACAAACCTGTGATCTCCAGTATATTTTCTAGATGCATCCTGTGCTGTTCTGAAAACATGTGGGTAAGATGGTAGCTTAACAATTTCTCTGACCACTTGCTCCCATGATACTGAGGAGCTGTAGGTGAAAGCAAAAGAACTCACCTATGTAATAAATTATTTAATACATCCTCATAAATCATCAGTGATTGGAAGAAGTTGAAGTAATTCTGGTATATGTTTTAACAAGTAGCAAAAGCAAACCTCCATTTCCTTTGGTGCCCCCCAACCAAAACAAATGGTGCCAACCAGTAGCTTTTAATAATGTTTACAGCTGACTATCGTTTGGGCTCTTTAGATGATTAATCAGAGATAAAGAAGTAGGTAAACACGGTGCTATTAGCTTGTCTTCACTGTATTCTGACATAGACCAAGCTTTGCTTAAGCCAAAGGATATGAAACTCTTAAAAGTTCAGTGTTTGGGAATTTAAGTAATTGAGGAAAGTAATAGCTCTAATGCATTTTGCCACTTGGCATGTGCTTTTGTGGAAAGCCTATTCATAGACAGGAAAAATTCTTAGAGGAAAAAGGATTTAAGAATTTGTATTGAGGAAGAAATAAAGGACAGGAGAGAAATGGGTTCTTTTGTAAGGATAATAATCACCATAATCTTTTATTCCTGTAATTAAAAGCAAAAAAAAGTAGAGGTAAAATGATTTAACAAAATGTTGCAACTCCATTCTGACATTCTTGTCTGCTGGCTGATACATTTATGAGTTTATAAAAAACACAGGTTATGAAAATAGGAACTCTCTTGTACATCTTTCTAGATGATTCATTCAATATTTCTGAAGAAACTGCAATTTATTTGCAGATTATGTAGTTCATTTACAGAATGTTTCCACTTTGTAACCTACCAACCTCTTTCTCTGAAGAGCAATAATGGAAATGTAAATGTGAAAAGAACCAGTTAAAATCAATGGAGCAGAATCAGAAACGATGTCAGTAAAAGTATCGAAATAAGAAACAGACAAAATGCACGTTTATGAGTTTAGCTGGAAAGAAATAAGTGCATATATATAAACATTCTTTAATTACAGTTCTTTATGAGACAAAGTCGAGACATCTAGAGATGTGTTCTGATGCCTTAGCTTTGCTGAGGTTTCCTTTCAAGCTAGTGTTGTGGCACTTTATAAGTTCACATATGGACTGAACATCTTCCTTTCTTTCTGTTGGTGTCTGCACGATCAGCCCCTGGCAGAGCCCAGCACCAGCACATTGAACAACTCACCTGTATCCCCAGCTCTATTCTTTTCTGACCTTTGAGCAGCCTTTTCAAACGTCATCATCAAGACTTTCCTTGGCAAACTTCATATACACTGTCTGATTAAACTCTAAACATTTTGGACCGTCTCTGCCCAATAAAGCAGAATTCAGCTTTAGCATAGTATTTATCTGGGGTCTCTGGATATTGCCTTAATGCAAATAGTACTGTACTCAATGGGGAGAGCAAAGAAACTCTTCTTCCTACCAAACTCCAGGTTATGTCCGTGACCCTGATAAGCATTTAGAAAAGGTAAGATTTCTTTTGACATCTACTGCAGTATATTACTAAGCAAGTCTAATTATCACACTGGTACACCAAAGAGATTTAAACCAAAAAAGGAAAACTTCAGGATGAAAGTGGAAGAGAAGGGAAAATAGTGGAATAAAAACAACATAATGCTATAAATTGTAAGCAAATAAATTATGCTCCAAAATTAACAGTGATCTTACTGGTCTAGGTTAAAGACTGTAGTAAATTATGCTCATACTTTAGTATTCTGCTAGTTGTAGCCTAACATTCCCAATATGGTTGGTAGTGGGAATATAAGAAAAAAACAATTTCAAATGCATTGCTGAATTTGACTGAATTTAATGAAGTGTGTGGGAACTGTATAAATGGAAAAACTGACTCAACAACTAACAAAATCAACAAGAGAGACAAAAGTAAATAAATATCTAGATGTAGGGTTTCCGTTCGCTTCATTCTCAGAAAAGACGGAACATTCGTGCTAACACAAAATTCTTTGAATTTTGACATGAGGTCTATTGTAGGGTTCATCCATAGTCAGCTGGGGTAAGTGGGAACATTTCCATTGTTTTTCATAGTCTTTGGACAAAGACTTAACTGGTCAGGTGTGAATATAGGATGAAGTATTGCTCAGGCAAAAATTTTGTTGTCCAAGAAAACAACTGACAAAATGGAAAGGTTACCAGCTAAGAAATACTCTAGTTAGCCAAAAAAAAAAATTGTGTCTTGTTGTGAAAACTACAATGAAAAAAAGGCCCTGGAGAGTTTTTCAATCAGCTCTAAAGAACAGTAATTAAGTCCATGCAGAATTTCCAGTGAAATGTATCTTTAAAAAGGAAATAAAAAGCATCTGGTATATTTCTGATATTACAGTCATACTTGAAGAAAAATGGCTATGAACTGGGGCCTATTCTCAACTTAATGTGGATATATGGCTCCCACTGGTGATAAAAGGAACTTCATATGCATGCCAGAAGGACATCAATGGCTATTCTGGCTATGGAATATGAAATGGCCCCTCTAAATCCGTGCAACGAGAATAAATACATGGAAAAAATGTCTCTTTCTGTTATCATTAGCTCAAAAATATCTTAGTAGATTCAAAGTAATGTTTTCTGAGTTATTAATAATGATTTGATTTAGTAAAGAACCTGGGATGTGTATTAGTAAGAAAAAGTACACTGGGAGAAAGAATCAAAGTGTATTGTAGTATCTCTTTGAATGGGGGTCATCAGTTTTTCTTCATGTACCACAACTGTTGCTAAAAATATATTTTTTGGGTGCCACATTGTCCTGATTTGAGTCAGAACTAATTCTGTTCAGTGATTTTACTTTTCAGCTCAGTCTCTTCTAGGTAACTGCACTTTCTGAAGCTAACAGCATTTTTTTGCAGACTGTGTCTGCTTCTATCAGTGATAATGTTCAATGTTTAGAGTTACTATCAAGGATTGTGGTGTGCAGAAAGGTTCTTGCTTATACTTGCTCCCATGGATACCAAGGTCATTGTTAAATCTTGTGTACCGTGCTGGGGCTCAGTAAGTAAGAAGCTGCACTTATGGTGAGGAGCGGAAGTAGGTGACCCTAAACTGAACAATGAGGGATTCCATATATGCCATATTCTGTACAGAGCTGAGGGATCACAAGGCCAAGCCTTTTTTTCAATGGCTGGCATCCGAGGAGGACTCTATCCATTCTGCCTTCGATCCCCATTCACCTGTTCCTGAATCCAGTTCCAGAATCTGGTTCCTATCTGCCCTTGAGTCTAGTCTGGGATTTCCCCAGTGCCTGCCCAGAGCATCAGTGGTGATGGTAGCGTAATTGCCATCAGGGGGGTTGGATTTTATATTAGTTTTGTATATATTTCATTTTATTGTTATCGTTTTCATTACAGCTGTTTTAGTTTTCTTTTCCAATCTGTAAATCTCTCTCCCTCATTCCCTTTCTCTTCCCTTTGGGGAAGAGAGAGGGGTTAGCAGAAAGCGTCTGTCATTTGTCTAGTGGCTGGCCCAGCCCTAATCCTTGACATATATAATTTATTATTTCCATTAGTGACCACAAACATGAATTTAACGTTCCAAATCCTGTATTAAACTAACACATAGAAGTAAATATATATTAAAAACTAGCAATAAAGTGGGCCCAGGGTGAGTTCCACAAACAGTTACTTGTTCAACATACAGGAGAAAGATTTCATCACATAATTCATTATTACAAATGCTCCTTGGTGTATTAAGAATCTAATTTTTATCTCATGCAGAACAGAGGTAAGAGTACTAAAATCAATGGATATATATCAGGGTGAGGATGCAATCGGATCCACCCTCTACAAGTGAGCTGCCTGCTTTCCCCTCATCTTACATGTACAAAACGACTAAAAAATAAATGTAAAAAATTTTCTAATTCAAGTTCAGATTATTTTAGAGTTTCAGAAAACAGTTTAAAAATCAACTAATCAACAAAAAACCTCCACAAACAAACCAAGAACCTTTAGATGGTCCCAGCTCATTTAAAGAGAGTAACTAAGAACCAATCAGGAAATTTTATTAAAATTACATCTGAACCCAAACCATAACCCCAATATAATCTTGAACCCAAACATAAAACTGTTGTTTCCAAATACTGTTTCTTCATTTTTTCTCTAAAAAGCAATACAAATCTTGTCTATTTTGTAGTTATTTTTTCCATTCCAAGACTTACTTCGGGGAGAAAATGTAATGCATGTGGGCAAGAGTAAGATGAGTATTATCAAAATGTATTCTACTACTTCGAGGACTAGTCTAAGCTAGTATTCAACATACTAACTCTTGTAATCTTTTTCACGCGTTTTTTTCTTTTCTTTCTTTTTTTTTTTTTTAATTTTTTAACAAAGTCTGTGCTTTCAGACATAGCTGTGCTTCAAACTGCCAGAAAAGTTGTTCCCTCACTGTCCAGCATCTCTGCTGGGAATTCAAAAAGATGGCAAAAATCATTTCATAAAGGAAACTGTATGGAGACTCGCTGCTTGAGAAGAAGGAAAGATGATCACGCTTAAAACACAGGTAGGAAGTGGAACAGGAAAGCTATCAGATCCAGACTTCCTCCACAAATAGAGGTTACTAAGACAAAGACATCAGAAAAAAAAAAAAGGAAATCATTGACATTTAGTCAATCAGGCCAGAACTGGCTGGAGTTGTTCCGGGCAGAGGCTGAACTACTGTGACTCAGACAACCAGGCAGGAAAGTTGCAGAGGGCCATATGCCAGCAAAAACATGGGAAATATGTTACTCCATTAAGGTTAAAGACACTTCTCACCCTCCCTCCCCTCAGCTGCTTCTATCTTCCTGGTGAAATTAGACTTGGGCAGTTGCAGCGCTCTTCACATGGCTCCTCCTGAAGCTCTGAATTTCCTCTCCTGCCTGACTGTGCCTTTCCATCCTGCCAGCCGTACTATTTCTTGCAAAAAAAATACTTTTTTAGATATCACATCTGCTTTCCACCATGGAGGAAATCTTGCCTTACTCTCCTGTCTCCTCAAATTAATCTACGCAGCTGTGCTGGTGTTTCTAAGACTCCTTAAGGGTAATAAAAGGCTGGGCCAGGGTGAGGATTTCACCTGGAGATGTTAACACCACAAGGACTATTATCATCACCTCATCTAACTCCTATCTAGTGCTGTCTATGGAATTTCAACAGTGATAAGTTTACTGAGGCTCCCTGAATTGCCCTGAGACTTCAGGACATTATTCACAATAGTGTTTAGGCCAGATTTTTAAAGTACAAATGGCTCAGACTCTACTCCTCTTGATAAGCTGCAAAAATGATTAATTACATTCTTAAAAAAAAAAAAATCTCTACACACTCTCTCACATGGCTTATTCAGTAAATTCTGGAGGTCAGAATCTCATCTGAGGTCATTCCAGCTTAACTCCCTTAGTCCTGAGAAACATTTGTGGATTATTTTAAATCTTTCTGCTGCTTGTATCTAATTCTTAAATTCCTTCTCAAAGATATAATTATTTAGAAGATATAGGGTTTTATTTCTGAGTTGATGACAGTTTTGTAAAATAACAGTAGGCATTGACAGATCAGTTACATTCCCACTTTCTTTACCACACAGCTCGTTTTATTAAAGTTTTAGTGTTATTAATGTCTTTATAACTGTAACTTTTATTAAAGTTATATTGTTATTAATGTCTTTATAACTATACATTCATATAATAAATTATTATAACGTTTGTAATTTTTCCACACCACTTATCATAGAGGAGTTATGACTGAAGCCAGGGTCTCAGAAAAAAACCCACAAAAATGTGAAGTAAACTGAATTTTGATACAGTGACTGTGCAATATCAACAAATCTGAAGCTGGAACACTTTAGTAGAACTGATTCAAATATGAACGTGTGCACACCAGATCTAGAAGGTTTAAGTCTCTGATAGAAAGAGACCACTTTTTATCTTATCTGTAACTATGTTTTTAACCTAGTTGTTGGCTCACACTTTCTTTTTTACAATCCTAATCCTTAAATGTGGAATGCCACCAGAGAAGGGAATCAAGTGAAATGCATGAATTGCTACTCTCGTTATGTGCTGTACATAAGCTTATTCACAATAAAGGGAGTATACAAGTATGCGATAGATAGATACATAGATACACAAACAGATAAAAAGTGGATACTCATTTGCAGAACTCCTTAAATAGATGCATTATTTAATTTTCTTTTATCTGTTCAGTTATCTGTCTTCAGGGGGAAAAAATGCCTAGGAGCTAATTTCCTTTGGGAGTGTCACTCTTTCTCAAAATTTGTCCAATGAGCTGATATTTATCAAAGGGTTCACAGGTTACTGAGAGCATCTCACAGACACAGTGAAGGCTCACAGAGTCCTCGTATCCTTACAAAATCAGCCTTAAAATGTCACATTTGTAAATCTTTCTACAGAGATGATGCAAGTGTAGATCTAACAGAGATCAAGGAGAGTTTCATGACCCAGACAGTAGCTGAGGCTTTTGAGCCTTCAGTAAGAGATGTGGACATGACCATACAGCTTTTTTTCTCTCTTTGCCATCCGGATCTAACCATAATGTCTTCCTGTCTCTGACAGTACTGGACACTGGTTTTGCTCCTCAGATCAGACCTCTAGGAACAAGATGTATTACATTAACGTTATGGTATCTGACCATAGAATGGTTCGGGTTGGAAGGGACCTTAAAGATCATCTAGCTCCAACCCCTCTGCCACAGGCAGGGACACCTCCCAATAGACCAGGTTGCTCTAAGACCTATCCAACCTGGTTTTGAACACTTCCAGGGATGGGGTGTCCACAACTTCTCTGGGTAACTTGTTCCAGTGTTTCACTACCCTCACAGTGAAGAACTTCATCCTTACAGATAATCTAAACCTCTTTCAGTGTAAAGCCCTTACCCCTTGTCCTGTTACTACATGCGCTTGTAAAACGTACCTCTCCAGTTTTCTTGTAGGGTCCTTTTAGGTTCTGGAAGGTTGCTATACATTTTCTCCAGAACCTTCTCTTCTTCAGGCTGAACTTTCTCAGCCTATCATCATAGGAGAGGTACTCCATCCACTTCATCATGTCCATGGCCTCCTCTGGACACAGAATCTCTGCATCAGTCAAGCTGCAAGCGACCTTAGGAGATCTTCAGTTCAATCTCCCGCTTTCAAGTTTGCTCAGAGCCTTGCCCATTAAAATTCTTTAAATCTCTAAGAATGGAGACCACACAAGCTCCCCACGCAAACTGTTCTGGTGCTTAACTGCTTTCATAGTAAACCTAGTCCCTATGTTGAAATGTCCCTTCTCTCAACATCAGTATTGTCTGTTGTCCTTTTTTAGCACATAGCTGGCAAGAATCTGGGCTTATCTTCCATAACATTCCTTTAGGCAGTGGAAGATGGTCTTACCTAGCATCTACTTCCCTTAAAGAAACCCTTTTCTCTCTTCTTTCCCTATTGTGCAAGAACCCATGTATAAAGCTACAAGATAGAAACACGTAGCCAACACACACATATCACAGAGCAAAGAACATCTGCCATCCTGCACTTGAGGAGTGCCCATTCTAATGGGGATATTCCCAATGCATAATCCTGCTCTGTGCTGTCGTACCCAGGCTTTGCAACCAAGAGCCAAGCAGAGCTCATTAGCAGGCTACTAATCAGGCTGAAAGCTATCTCACAGGGAGGGCAGATGCTCACTTGTATGCAAGTGTTAGATGGGGGGAGTAGTCTGTAAGACTGGACACCAGTTTAGGAGCATAATCACCTTGTGTAAAACAGAGGAATTCCTACATTACTGCTGTTCTTCCTAGAAGATGACCTGGACTGTGATGAGTAATCAACATTTTATGCTATGCTCTTTGAAACAAGTGAACAAAACATGGCTAGTGTGAAGTTGTTCAAAAAGGTTCAAAGAGAAAGGAAGAGTTCTCATACTCCAAAGTCATCGGTAGCACCATGATTAGTTGACTAGCTAATCCTTCTTCCTCATTTGCCATGACCAGACCGTGAGAAAATATAATATGTAAACACAAAAGATCACTCTGCCCTAATGCCAGTCTCATCATTATGGGGGAAAAATATTACTCTGAAGGGGTATGCAGACATAGATGCATAAAAGTCAGGCGCCTAAGTCCGAGCCAATCAGTTTGAGGCTTCCTTAATATCAACAGAGGGAGAAAGAAGCATGTGCAGAGGGTGATTCAGCTCATTGAAAAACAGCCATATGAGATGGGCGAGATAATTTCCCCTCTTCTTTTGCACTGTTAGAGCCTGATGCGCTGAAAACAAGTACACAGACTAGCTTTTGGATGTTTAAAGTATTTCTGAGATTCTCCTCGTATGAAGACATTATGTGCATCATGAGGAAGTTCAAGAATTCTTGAGTCAGAAGGACTGATTGTGTAATGAGAAAGCTGGCTTTGATGGTGGCTGATCTGATCTATCAAAAAAAACACCAGAAGATTCTCCCAACACTTTATACATTTGTTACAATATGCTGCATGTCCTTTTTAAGTCAGCCTTTGTCCCTGACAAAACTCCCATACTTTCAAAAGAAGCCTATCTGTGATTCGGTGTTGGCAAGAAATAGACCTGTCCATGAAAATAATAAAGTAAAATAGAAAGTATTTGGGCAAAATATTTTTTTTTATAGCTAACCTCTGTAAATTTTCACAGCTTGATGAAAAGTCTACCCTTTCTTCCTGCAGCTGGAAACAGAAAGATATTTTTTTAAAATAAGGTAGTTCTGAAAAGATGTTGAGATGGGCTTTGAATAACCAGAAGCTTTGAATATTTCAAAATACTCCTGAAACTTGAAGACTTTGCCTCAGCCCGAATCCCTGAGTCATTTGAGGTTCATCACTCACTGAACTTCTTAGAGGTGAACTTCTACCCTAATAACCAGTCATTGGACATACGAGCCCAGGATCTTCTTGAAACCACATGCATCATATTATCATGATGTGGGAAAAGGGAGCTGAAACTACTCAAAGAGAGCTATGTCACCCACCTCTAAACTCAGACTTTGCAAAGAAAGTTCATAAATCAGGAGGTGACAGTAAATTTTTAACAGTGTACATACTCAGGCATGAGCAAGAGTCTAGTTTATTTTACGGGCATGATGATAGCTGTGAAGAATGCTGCAGAGTGATACAGATAACACGGTGGCACACCTGTAACCTCCAGGACTGAAAGAGAGAACTGTTTGCACTTCATCATTCCAGGAATAAAAAAATATCCAGTCGTCCTGCCATAACACACCCTAAATGGAGCCTTGCTGTCCAGAGGAAAAAAAAAAACCATAATGTACAAAGTATACCTTGTCAATCTTATTCTCAGTGATTATGTACTTCCATGGTATGTGGAAGTTTTATAGAGCAATTACATCCATTGTGACTTTGTAATTACAGTATTAGGAGGTCACAGAGAGAGGAGCTTTGCCAACTCTATTGATTTTTAAGGCTAGCCCAAACAGGATATAGATTTGCACTGGACTTGTAACTTTTCAATATGTACACAAAGTGCCATATGCTCGGGAGACCAACATCAGTAAGTGATGTTCATGTGAACAATGGGCCAAATTCTGTTCTCCAGCCCTCTTTCTACACAAATCTGCATAATCACTCTGAAAAAAGAGTGGTTTTTTGGAAACAAGTAATTTGGGAGAAGACTTGGAGACTGGAGGAAAAAGTTTAAAAAGGTGAATTTAGGAACCAAATTCAACCTTAATGACCAAGGTGGTTTGGATTGTGTCTAGCCCTCAAATATCACTTTTTGAACTATTCATTCTACAGCAAAAATTCAGTCCTGGGCAATAATGTAAAAGAAGACTTGATCAATTTTTAAAAAACTCTACAATGCATTTTCCCTAGAGAAGAAAATCTAAGAGAGAAGAGGTTTTATCAAGTAAGTGACAAAATTGCTTGAGTTATTGAACTGAATAAGGCTGATCTGATCTTAGTGAAGTAGGTAAGAGCTGTGTTCAGAGCATGGTGGATCCCAACCGCACAAGTGTTTGTGAGAACAACGGGAAATCTCAACCATTCTACATTGCATGTATTTTTTATTATAAGTTTAGGCACAGGTCTTCTTTTCTTCTGCATAACAGACTAAATTTCTGCAAAATGTAAAAAATTATTTTAAAAATATTTTTTGAGGGAGGTGTTAAAGCAAAATTAAATCTTTTTTTTTTTTTTTAACTAAAGGAAAATGTTTTGAAAGATCACCAGGGACTGTACAACACTTTCCACCCATTCTGATATGATTTATTTCAGGCATGGAAAAGTTTCTTACATATGCAGTCTGTAATAAATATGCAGAAAATTTATAGCAAAAAAAAAGAACTCTCTGGAAACAACATTTCTGTAGAAAATATTGAAATATAATGCATTATACTAACCACAACTCAGTTTTTTTAATGGAATGAACAATTTGGCAAACTGTAGTTGGCACCATTAAACATTTTGGTACAACTGACCACTTTTTTTCAGTGAAAAAATATTTTTGTACAAAAAATAAACTCTATTCTATTACGCTCAAAGAATTAAAAAAAATAAAAAATCAATGAAAAAACATCCCAATACTTACTGAGAAACTTTTAACAGCCTTTGGAACAATTCCCTTTTCAACAGGCTTCTGAAAAATCTGGATGTTTTTTAAAAAAAAAGCATTGGAACCGGGATCAATCTCCTTTTAGTGCCTATTGTGTTCTCACTTTGACATGTGCCTATTCTAGATTGATCTGAAACTTCTCTGCCTAAAATCTGACCCAAACTGTCCCACAGAGATCAATTTTGGTGTTGTTTGAAAAAGATATTTTTTTTTCAAGGAAGAGAAATATCACAAAAAGAATAAATTAAATTTAAGAAATCAGAGTGTAGAAGGGTAGCCTTAACTGACACCAAGCACAAGACTGTTGTTTGCACTAGGTCTACTGAGCACTGCTCCATATAATATAATGGGGACATTAAATAAGGGTAAGTGTAATTAATACATAACATTAGTGAGAGTCAATTTTCTTCTCTTCTTGTTGCCATCTGGCATTATCATTACTTTATTTTTTAATTTCCTGGTGATATCGCCTTCTTTACTAGGCTTCCTATATGAATGAGATAAGCTGTTGCACATTTTTATTTGAAAGCAAGAGGAATGGTAATTAAGTAATTTGAAAATGAAAAGAGCTTAATCAAGGGGACTTACACAGTATGAAACTGTGCAGAACCTCCACCTACCTTAGAAAAACACCTTCCTTCAAAACCTCTCTTGGCAAAACAATGACAGCACGATCCTGGTCTCTTCTATTTCAAGAGCAAAGCTTCCACTGATGTCTCTAACATGACACCTCAAAATTTTATTACTTCAAGAGGATGAAAGTGTATTTTTTAATGTATGTTTTGAAGCCGAGAATACCAAAGAAGCTCAAGACACTTTGAATTCAAAGTGTGAATTTGATCTACAGGGATGCCCATGCACACTGTCCTGCATGCCATGTTGGTCACACCAGTGAAATCAAGTTCATCACCTGAGCCCACTGATTTTTAAACCTGTGCATAGCGTTTTTCCCACCCTTGGAACTAGCCTGCTGTGCACCACCCCATCTGTGAGCACACACTAGCTCAGTCTGGGGCAAGAAGTTTCACAACAGAAGAGACCGTGGTGCTGTGAAGGCCCTAAGTGTGTGACATCTCTTGAGGCTCAAAGGAAGTCTCTTGACATGCTCAAAGGAGATGTGATGGATTGTTTCTCTGCTGCAGCCAATGCCATAATTTTCCTCGATTGTCTGAACTTAATCCTTCACTATGAAAGCTGATGCTGAAGCTCATATCCAGACAGAAGAAAAACATGGGGAGATCGAAGAGAGGTGACAATTTACCAAGGGGATCAAGGTGCTATGTCTCTTCTTGAAACAGGTAAAATATGCAATAATGAATAGTACAATAAGTCAGAAACAGGTAGAACCTGTTTTTCTTCTTCTGTCATTTACGTTTGTTTCCTGGGACAGGAGAAACATATAAAAAAGAAAAAAAAAGGGAACAGGACATAAGAACAATATCAGTTTGACTGTGTACTAATTACACAGATCTATTCAAGGATCATAACAAAGAAGGCTTCAGTGACACTCTGGGACTCAGTAGTTACAACACAAAAAAAGAGGGAAAAGCGGATTCTGGTTCTAACGCCCCAAGGTTTGCTTGCCCCATAGCTTACCCTATAACTTGTGAACAATAAACAAGAGCAAAACTCAAGATTGTTTCCTTTTATTTGAACATCATGATGGTTGGGCCACAGACACATACAATCATAGCATCTAGATGGCACGAACCTTCAACTCTGGCCTCGACAGCAAAAACCCCACATTGTTTTATTTCAATTCCGATATAACCTCCTATCTGGTCATTAGGCAATGCCTGTGGACAAAAGATGATGGAAGTTTGAAGACTCTATGCACAAAGAAAGAATGACATTTGGGTCATCTACATCCTGGGCAAATGATCTTGTATACATAATGCCTAGATAAGGGAGAAAAGAACCAGGTCTTGTGTTTCCTTTCCAACTAATATACATGTGTATATGTGTCTAGTGAGATACAGATTGTCATGGCCATTTTTCTATACAGATTATGGTAATGATTAAATGAGCATGAATACGGATATCTGAAAACGATAACAAGTAGGGTAAATTCCATCCTATTCTGTATCTCTATCTTTTCTGCGAACATTACTTTGTTATCTGCAATATGCAAGCCTTTTGAATAGGTGCTATTAATTTAATATGCATTTATTCTTTCTGATCTTTCCTTAATTTTAAATTAAGTGAAGTCAGTGATCAAAGAAAGGCCAGAATAATAGCCCTGTAGGTTGATTTTTTCATTTCTTTTGGTCCACAGAAAGCATTGAGAAGCAGCACTGTCTTTTTTCTGGGCCAGTTCTGCAATATGTACCTAGGTGCCAGTGTCGCCTGCAGTAACACTGAGGGACAAGGGAGTCACCCAAATAAACAATAACCAAGTAGAGCAAAGGCCTGTGTTCGAGCTCTAAACACCCTTATTTACCTTTAGTGTTTCAATAGTTGCTAAGAACCACAAGCTTATTGCTCTAAGCCATTAAACTTGGAGCAGAAAGACTATCCCTACTCCAAAGAGTTTGCAGTAATAGATTGTTTAACTCTCTATAACTTAATCTCCTTATGGGTGAAAGACATTTGCTCACACACCCAAACTTCCTTTAACAGCATATTTAACTATGCTCTTTAAGAACCATATCCAAGGTTAGAACCATCCATGAGCTACTTGCCATTCTGCAGAAACCAAAGTAATGTCTGTCAATCAATACTCAAACATTATTCAGAAAGAAATGGGCTGAGAACTTGGGAATTCATTTCTTAGCAACCACTACTAAAGTGAATAGTTTTCACACAGAGGTCTCTAGCATGTCTACAGTTTTATACAGAAAGATAAGCTCATCAGAGAAAGAATACAGCTTTTTATTAGACTAATCAGTGTGGCTGCAAGGAAAGAAAAACAACAAAACCCCCAAGCTCTGAAGCACAAGAGAGCTTCATCTAGTCAAAGAGCTTGTGTATCAGAAACATGGAAGCATTTCTTCCTATTTTCCTCAGTTAATTTCATCACCTCTTTCTTTAAAACTTGCCTTACATCCATAGACAATATCAGTCAGTAGTTTGATGGGCTATAAGATGTCCAGTCTCAGGATACAACTCAAGACTGGATGATCTTTTTGAACAGAGGTGCCTCCTCGGCAGCAAGACTTAGGCTCTGGACTGTGGAGTCCAGAGTGAGTTTCAGAAATTTGCCCTACTCTTGACTTCCCATTCACCTGGAACTTAAAGACACTAAATAGCAAGTACTGAGGTTTGCGTTCTTCATGCTAGAATGGCTGAGGATGCTAAAGAAACTCCTTATCTAATCTGAATGTGTTTTTTAAAATGTCATAGAGGATATTAAAATTTTTGAACCTTCCTTTCTTTGCATTTTGAGTTGTGACATGCATTAACCAACCACATCCCAGAGCCAGTTCCAGTTTTTCTAAATTGTTCTGTTGTGTGAAAAAAGAAATTTTTGTTCAATTCTTTATGGGCTTTAACAACTAAAAGAAAGCTTAGTATCAAAAGCTCGGTTTATATTTCTAAAATCAATTATTTCTGGCCAATCTTTGCTACTTGGCTTACACCTACAGTGATCAGAACTAGTTGTCTCCACATTGGAGTGGCCACACCTGTGCTAGCATTCAGCTCGGGTCTCCTCCTGCCTCCTGTAGTACCTCTACTTCTATCAGCACTTTTTTTTTTTTTAATTCATAATTCCTGAAATTATGAGAAAATTGTGTCACACTAGGATTTCTTTCTTCAGTATTTTCCCAAGAGGTTTTTTTTGTTACCATCATGATTTTGAGGGTATAGGTTGGGTGTCAGGGATCATTGGTAGTGTTTCAGAGCATAGGTTCTTCTCTGTTAAACAACAGGGTAGGTGAAGAGCAACCTTGTCTTTGTGTGGCCTCTTCCTCTTCCACTGTACCACATACAGCATATAAGAAGCCCATGGAGTGATCAATTTGCATAACTGAACCCAAGGCTTTGCTACACCTTGAGTACTGTTGCATTTTTCATCTGAGGCTACTGAAAAGTTTAGCAGAAAGTTGGATTTTGTAACAATCCAGAAGTCTACTGCTTCCGTCTTATACAATGGGTAGAACTTAAGTGCTGCTGGTTTTGCAAATGTAAAAATAGTTATTTTCCTCCTCACTGAAATGCATTTACTTTGTGGGTAGATTGTGGGAATTGTTAATTTCACTGTTATACAACAGGTTAAGATGGGAGGCACAGACTGGTTTAGTATTCACAGCCACTGGAAGGGGTGACCTGGGCAAGTACGAATTCAGGCATGGATTTCCGTTTCTGGAAAGCATTATTACTATTTGGAAAACTTTGTGGGTTAAATCCCACAGGGTGTACAGATAAATATCACATCCTGATATCAGTGGAAATTATCCTCAGTACCAACAATAAGAGTAATTACTTATGGAAAGAATCACCTTACCTCAATTTAGTTATCTACAAGTTAGGCATCCAATCTAAGCTAACCACCTAGGCTCCCTCCATAATGAACGGACAGAAATAGGCACAGGGAGAGAAAGACACTCATTCTATCCCAAGATAAATGTCCTGAGATAGGTAGAGTGAATCACTTTCCAGAGGTGCCTATCTCTTTATTGACTAAAGAAGAAAGATAATTAGCCATGACTACACACCTAATTTTTAGATACCTAGACACTTAAAAGTTAGCAAGATGAATCAGAGCCGAGTGATTACCGCTAGGTAAACTTCCTCCTACCCATTCATCAGGGAGCGAATGTCTGATGCCTGAAACATAAAGCTTGGATTGTTTCCAAAATCATCTTTTATTCTTCTCATTTATAATTTTTTGTTCTTCTGTATACTGCTTTATCCTATATTACCTCACTATGAGGATGTTCAGGTAGCGGTTTCACTTATGCCATTGGTTGCTATTAGACTCTATGCAAACTGCTGCTTTTATTGAAATACCTGAAACAATGTGCCTTCAGAAAGAGAAATGACAACACATGATAAATACATATTTTAAAACATTATAATAGCATCATCTGTGTTTTATTTGCTTTTCTTCTAAATCTAGCATAATTTCATGTACATCTTCTATTTCCTACAGGATTTAAAAAATTACGTGTCTTTAAGAAGATCTGTGCCTACAAATAAATCCAGCTTCATTTTATAGAAGTGCTTGATATAATTTGTATAAGTTACAGCCTAATAAAAGATAGGGGAGCAAACTTCAAGCCACATCATCTATTTTTCCCCCCAAGTAGAGATATAAAATTATATTTGTTCTGGTTCTTTTAATGTGGTTCATCAGATTAGGATATTTTATTAGACCTCCTACTTCAGGCTTGTAACAATAAGATGCTTCCTATGCCAATAAGTGAAGCTTAGAGAAGTTCTGATGCGCTTATAAGCGATGTGAAAAATATAGGCTAGTATTTAAGCACATACTTAGTACAAGATTTAAGTTATTTGCTTACATGCTGTCCTTAATATGGATAGGCTTAAAGGCATTTCCATGTATTTTCCTGAATGGGAAACACATTCTCAGATGTGCAATGAATTTTCATTATTGTTTATTTGATATTAAGTAAATGAACATTAGATATGCTAGTGCGCACAAATGGAGATACACCCTGTTAAGAAAAGTTCATAGGCTGCGATGTAGGGGTAAAAGAGTTGAACCACAGGGGAATAAAAAACTCATAGCTTTGGGCTGGATTTTCCATATAAAATTTTTTTCATGTTTTAAATGCAAACAACGCATAGTTGTTACTCTGGATTCTGGCACATTTCATCTCATTCCTGTCCATGCTTAGCAAAACAGATATTTAGGTAGCATCATATATGTTTTCTAGAATCAAAATTTCTCTAAGATCCACTTGGTGGCATATAAAGCCATGTGCTCTCACAGGTCTAAACTAATGTTTTCCAAGTCTTGTGAAAGGAAATTAGAATTTTTTAAGGAAAATCTGGATGAATTAAGAGACTCAAGCAGCAATGAAGGCCTGCACTGTGTGAGTTGACTGCTCAACCACAGGTAGTGAGGAGTCAAGTAAAAATTTTACCAATAGCCAATATCCTTGAAATCATTTAACCCTTTGGAATGCTTGTCAATATGGACATTGAGATCCCTGGGCCAAGTCACAACGGGAGACACTAATGGCATAACATGTTTGAAACTATCACAGACCTTGGGGAGCTAGCTTTTGCTTGCCAGCTCTGAGAACAACAGAGAAATCAAACCATGAAATCACTATAATAAAACAAGCTGAGCTTTCTGTAATGGACAGGTGGGTATTATCTTCTCTTTCTGAAAGGCTTGAAACCTTTTCTTTCACAGAAAAACAAAACAAAACAAACCCCAGCTGTGGTTTTGTGGTTAAGGCACCGAATTAAGAAGACTAAGCAGCGCTGGATTCTGTTCACAGCTTTACTTTGCTGTGAGGCTGAGAAAGTCTTCCACTTTTCAGACCTGCAGCAATTTATAGGTGCATGCCTGGAGCTACCCAGACTGAAGATCCCATAGTTCATCCTATTTAGTGAACTTAATTGAGAGTATCTACATCTGCAGGACCAAGACCTTAATTTCTCTCTGTGTCCCTTCCAGATGTGTGAATTTAAGTATAGTATACTTCTTTATTTTTCTATCTCTATTTGCACTGTATATTTAAATAAAGCCTATGAAACAGCTCTTTGGTTCTCCTCGGCTTCATTTGAAATGCAGTTTTCAGTATTGAGGAAAATGGTTTGAAAAAGAGGTGAAACACGCGAGCATCCAGAGGAACAACAAGAAAAATGGCACACAGCTGAGGAAAAGATAGCAAAAGTGGGCCTTACTTAAGGTTGAGAAGGGAAGAAATATTGTATTAGTCATCTGCTATGTAAAAAACATAGCTGAGAAAGGTAATTTGTTCCCCAATGCACTTGTCAGTAGGATAAGGAAGGATGGGTTGCACTGGATTGTCTGTGATTTCCAAATTTTGTTTGGGTACAGGATGTTGTTGCAGTGGTCCTGAGCTTTGTACACACCTCCAGTGGTACAGCAATATGGAAAAACTGGGAGTAAACAAGCATCTTTGTATTGCAGTTGCTTTTGGCCAGAGTTTATAAGAAGCCATCCATCAAAGAGCAAGAATGCTTACAAGTTTTGAGTTAAGAAAGTGCAGCGGAAAGCTTTTGGGGGGATTTCACAATACTGATTTCTTGGTTTGAAGCAAAATATATTTACAAGAGCATCTGCTGGTGTGAGTCTCTTAAATATGGCATATACTCCGTGTTACTGCTTCATCATCATGTATAATTGGCAATAAACCTATTTAGAATTCAAGATGCATAAAGCTGAAAGTCTTTGAAGGGAATAGCTGCTGAGATTATATTTATTGTGCTTTCCCACAATATTTTTCTATGCATAATGTGATAAACCTCCAAGGTGGTTGTAGGCAAAGCTAAAATATTTGCAAGTATGCAGTTATTATGAATTTAGACAGGTTGTAAGACATTTTGATATCAAACTCTTAATGAATGGCAGTAAACATATTCTACATTACTTTATTAAAATGCCTATTAAAACATACACATCCACAGAATGATCACTGGATGTGTTTACTTGCCAGTAAAAAGCCCATGAAGAAAACAGCATGGAAATAAATTTTCTTTCCCTGCACTACTATGATAAGAATTAAGGCATGCATTTAAAGTTCACATTATTTTCAGTGTGTTCACAGAACATCCAGATAATCAGATATTAAAAGGAAGATTCCCAGTCAATTCCAATATGCCACGAGTCATGGTAAATTGAGTTGTGTAAATGATAGTTCCACATCTCACGATGGTTTTTGAGATTCCAGAAAATCTACTCCACTCAAAAAAACCCCAACCCTGAAAAAACCTAAACAACAAAAATCAAACAAATACATTCCGGTTAATTTAATGCTTTTCAAACACAATTTGTCCGTATTTTTCTATTTTTCTAAATTTTTATTAGCAAAAACTTAAAACAAAAAAGTCTTGTTGAGTTAGAAGAAGGTATTTTTCCTCCTTTTCAACATTTCAGAGTACCTATTGTCAGTTTGCACATTAATAATTCTGAATTGAAAACATATGGAAATTTATTCTCTCTGAGTAAAAGTTTTGTTTTCTTCACAAAGTCACAGTAGTGACAAACACAAAGCTAGAAGTCTCCTGTAACATCCAAAAGCAGTTACATAGCTCCATAACATGCTTTTAATCTAGAGATATTGCAGATCCTAAAGGAGCTGAATATGCTACACTTTCTGTAGGCAGTGGATAGCAACTGTCCTCCTAACGGAAATACCTCTGTGAGTTGCCTCCATGGGAGGCATCCATGCCTCAGTGTGAAATAAGTGTCTACTAGACCAGCAGAAAGAAAAGAGCTATTGTGCCGTAAATTCACACAAAACACTGCTTCAAGGTGAAATGTGTGCTAGACCAGCACATGGTGCCCTGTGACTGTCGAGCTGGGAGGGGAGTGGGGAAAGGCACCATGACACAGTCAATACCTCCCTTAGGACAGACTGAGCACAAGTCAATGCCTGGAGCTTTTTGTCTGCTAGCAGAAAAAGATAAATTCTCTTCAGATGTTGGTACCTTCCTGACACATGCAGCCTCTACAGTTACTTGCCCTGAAAATACCGGTGTGAAAAAAGATTCGTGTGCTCACAAGCACTGCTAGTTGCAGTGTACTATGGGTTGTATTGTGCGATCTCTGCATTGCATATGGCATAAAACCTGGGCCCAACAACAACCAGCACTCATGCTCTCTTTCCTTTTGTCTATGCAACTGTCTTGCTCTTGATACTTGCATTTTGCAGCCCTCAAGGGAAGCCAGATTGTTGTGTTGGGTAAACTGAGTCCCAACAGGCTGAATTAACACCGCAAGAGGCTTGCAAAGTGGGTAAATGGATTGGTCTCTTTGCCTTGTCCCTTAAGCTGTAACTCTGTGGAAATGACCAGTACCAGTCTGAAAGTATCATACTTTACATCCTGATGGAATTTGCTGGGGTTTTTTTTGCCATGATTACACAATAGCACCTTCCTACCTGCCTGTTGGAAGCATTTTCTCCCCCAGAGATGAATTTTTTGGATAATGTACAACAGCAACATACCCTACAAAACTCCTATTTATATAGTACTGCTGTTGCTATAAGAACTGTTTATACAAATAAGTAACATACCCCACAGTGCAATATCTTTCACTTGCCTAATGTACTTTTTGACATATGATGAGAAACTGCAAGCCTTAATCCCCAAGTCTAGGTTAAAATGACTGAGCAATGTACCATCCAAATGAAAGACTGTCATTGTTCTTGCTGGAAACAGACACACTTATTTTCACGTCTGGCAATAATATTGTTTTAAAGCAAACTGTGAAGAAATTATGCAAGCTGAGTCAAAAGCTGGAATATGCATTTAAAGATCCTATTAATAGGCTTGGAAGAGCATGCATATTAAAATTTTACTTTATAAGGAGCTGTATTCTCTAAGAAAAATCTACTTGACATGTCTTTATTTACTGTCCAAGCTGTAATACACCGTTATAGCCTCTCTGATATCACCAATAAATGCCTTGTGGGATGGCAGATGGACAAAGAACAGAGTAAGAATGGAGAAAGAAAGGGAAAATAAAGAAGCAACAATGTCGTGTCACTCTGTCTGACACACTGGGAATTCAGCAGACCAGCAACCTCCCTACCACGATGCGTGTTTGCATTCTCACTGCATCAAAAAATGACATTATCAGGAAGGGTTTGAAAGAAAAATATGTGACAATATGATTCCAGGGTGTTTCCCCCAAGCACAGACACAGGCACAAAGGTGTGCTTGAACCACTACAGAAGGCACCACAAAGGCGGTTGTATCCTAGTGAATTTACATTAAAGCAGAAAAGTTCTTTATGCCCCAGGAATGGGGGGAAAGAGCAAACTCTTCCCAGTGCCCACATCAGCCAGATATTTCCCCTTGTCTTTCCGCCCTTCCCCTTCCCCCCTGTCTCCAGGCCTGCTGCTCAAAGGAGAAAGTAACAGAGATATTTGAGATTATAAAGGGTTTTGGATGAGTGAACCTGGAGTGAGTAAAGCTCTTAGGAAAGAATTTAAAGGATCGCAGTGGCATGCAGTCATGTTATATAAACATATTCTGAATGGTACCATCATACGCCCAGCCCTGGCGCCACAATTGCATTAAGTGAAATTTTATACAGAATTTGTGAAAGTGCACCGGGGTTGGTTGATTATCTGCTCTTTCTGTTCCTTTCAGACATGAAGCAAGAAGCCAAGGTGCTGGAGAAGAATGTGGACAGTGCCAAGAGGTTTCTGACCTAATCTAAGCAAACGGTTTTCTTTCTCTTCTTTTTTTCTTTTTTTTTTTCTTTTTTTTTTTTTTTTTCATCTTTCCCTCTCTGGTTTGGTTTCCTCCACAGAGTTCAAAGCTGTCACTCCTGTCAGAAATGAACACCTGGAATTGACTGTCACTGGGATTTAAAATTTTCAAACACCAAAGGAAAGAAAGGAAAGAAATTGGAATAAGGCCATAGTGTAAAAGCTATATAGTAACTTCCTGAAATGTCTAATGAATATTTTCCCTGTGTACCTTGACAGTTTTGAAGTGTGTGTGGAGGGGGAAAAGTTACAATACTATTCAGGAATTGTTTATTCTTGGCAAAATAAGTTAATTAAAATGAGATTCTGATTAAAATGAAAGGGTCTGGCTCATTTGAAATATTAATTTAGGCCTTGAATTCTGCAATCTGCCTGCAAGGGTCTCCCTGCAAGATCAGGGCTACATTTGTTAAGTAGTAAAGCATTGTTGCAAGTAAAGCCAACATTTTTTGCTTTTAATGTTGTCTGATCTCTTTCCCTGAGCTAGCCCAGGTCTGTTGACCTTCAGGGCAAACTGCAAAGCTTCACTATTACTTGTACTAAGGCTGAGTGTATGGTTTCTGTTTGTGGGGGGAAGGGAGTTGGAAAAAATCTGTTGAGCAGAGTATGGGGTAGATTTTCTTGGAGGTTATTTCCTAGCGATGCTTTTGCTTATCCCTGGTACTACCACTCACAGAATGTCCCCCCATCAACCTGTGTTACTGACAGTCACTGCACTAGCAATGAGAGAAGAGACAATCACTATCCAGCCACATATGAACTGGACCGAAATGTTTCAAATAAAGAATTTTTATAGCACTTCTATTACTTCCTCCTCCCACCCCACCTCCCCGCCAAAAATTGATTTATCATCAGACAAAATGTCCCTGAGTTACGTGCAATTCTGAATTAAACCCTGTTCCTCACTTTCTACAAACACACACACACGTACACACATGATGAAAGTTGTAAATAAAAAAGAATATACATCTCCCCTTATTTTTTCCATCAGCTCTGAGTACAAATATTAACCTATGTGCTTCTCTAGCAGAGGAACTCAGTACAATGACAGAACATATCCCAAACAAAAGGAGAACCCAACAGGAAACATCTATGTCAGGGTTAACATCAACACACATTTTTCCAAAACCCTTAAACAGGCAGAGCCTGGGAAATCCCTTCTCTCAAATATTATACGAGGCATTATAGATAAACAGCAGAAATTGGTTCTTCCCTTGCATGAAGTTAAAAACTACACCAATCATGTCAAATAACGCCTGTTTCACTAGAAAGAGAGCAAATATATTGCAAAAATTTCCATGCAAATCCTGTTACTTTACTGGCTATACTGACACTAAACCAACTAGCAGAGAGAATCTCTTACTTTTTTTTCTGGACAACCCTGGGTCATGCTGGCGGTGCAGTGTATTTCAGATCTCTGGAGGATGCCTCGCTGCCTGTAGCCTCACCAAACAATATCTGCTGTTGACAATGCAGCACTGCAGCTCCCGGTGGGAAGGGGGAAGCTATCAGATTGAGCCAGTTTTCACTTGCCCTACTGTTGTTGCTGGCCCCTTGCTTCCTCTGAGCCAGAGGAAGTTAAAGTATTAAGTTGTTCAACATCACTACCATTCTATTTGCCTGTTCCATAACTACCATTTCTATTTGCCTCTTGACCTTAGAAACTTTAACTCAGTTTGTAAGGAGATGCCCTGGCATATTAGGGATTAAGTCTCTAGAAGCAGGGACCAGCACCCATTAAAAACTGGTATTGCCAAAACATTCATTAAATGAGAATATTTTATCCAAAAGCCATTGAGTTAAAAAATTCCCACAACAATGAGGAGTTGCTGAAACTGTCCTCCTCCTTTCCAACTCTGAATGCCCCGTCAGAACTTGACTGAGGGTGCCACGAGATGTGTTCTTCCTCCACTGTCACTTTAAAGATGGGAATCCCATGGAATGCCACAGTATACAAACTGAGCAGGCAAACCAAGCCACCCCAGAGCAGTCTCCCTGCATTTTACTTTTCCACAGCTCCTCTATTCCTCAGCTTCTCTGTCCTTGCTGCCACCAATCCATACTCACTGCAAGCCAGGGCAAATGCACAGGCTAATGCCTAAGGCAAATGACGTAGGTCTGCAGCAGTGATATTTTCTACAGAACTGTCTCTAACTAGTAGGTACTTTGTCCTGATACAAGGTGTCTTATTTTTTTTGGTTTTGTGGGGCTTTTCCCCCCCTGTAGAGTAGAAAATCTTCACAAGAAGGTATGGAGACCATGCTCATGCTTGTCCAAAATTGTGCAATCTGTGCAGCAGGACATCTGCTTCCTGTTTTGGGGGGGACATGGCCACAGAAGGAATGGAAATAGGGCAGGGCATTCCCTGGAGTAATTGAAGACTGAAAGGAGATCTTTCAAATCCCAAGGGACGCTAACTTGAGCAAGTAACTGTGTTACTGCCATCATGAACACATACCAGCATGTTATGCATGATCTGGAAACACCCTCACGATAGAGGCTTTCAAAGAAGAGCAGTCTGTGGGGTAGGTTTTAGTTCAAGGATAAGACATACTCAGGTCAGTTTCTATAAGAGGTCTTTACCAGTGTGCAGGGAATACAGGCTATTATTATAGTCAAGAGCATAAGGTTCAACCCCCACGTCGGCATTTACTGCATTTGAGAAGCCTTAGGGTTCTGAGACATAGACTGAGGGTCCTGAATGTGCTGAGTATAGCTTGTTCGTTATGGTACTGACCTGGCAGATGTAGGAAGAACATGAAAGCCAAGTACCTTTCTATAGTGATAGCCGGAGATGATGTAGGATGTCTTGAGGCAACTCCAAGTGGCACTAGACACATCTGTGTGGGCCATGGAATCAGGCCCTTAGTGTGCTGAGGCAAGCCTAGAGAGGTAGTCACTTTCCCCTAAAATAGACACTAGGATTTGGTTAATTGAATTCCTTTCCAGACTCCATTTAGTTATCGGTTATCAACATCTACATCCTCAATATCCAGTTATACACGTCAAAACACTGAAATATATGTCTCCACTCCAGACTGAATCCCAATCCTATGTTTTGGTTGAGGTTAGTTATGAGTTGAGTCCTACAAGCCTGTTTCAAGAGTGCAATGCACACCACTACATTGTTAGAAGGACACTGCTTAAGCCTGGGACCAGTTAGCATTTTACCCAACAATTATTAGGCACAGTTTGAGATTTAGCACAGGCCAGGGACCAGGCCCACAAAGCAGTTTAGATGCAGTTAGTCTGTTTTGAAGGCTGAGATTCATATAACATGGGTGTGAGCCATGCCATATTCGTTAGCCTCTTTGTCAGAGAAAGATCCTGTAAGACATGCTCCTACAGCTCAGACCTATACGTCATATAGTTGAAGGTCGGGTAATTGGGATTTACTGGGATTACAATTTTGGATTTGAGTTCCAAAATCCTTCTTTATTTATTTTCAACCCTTAGTCTCTAACTAAGAGTTAGGGACTCTAAATATTTCCCTAACTGGAAAATAAATCAGGTTTTGACAGTTTGAGAAGAAAATTTAAAGACTAACAGAAAATATTTGTCTAATTAATTTACAGGGAGTGTCACTTAAAATTTCCATTATATCATTTAAAGTTTAAGTGAATTCATGTTATCTGGAGTCCCTATAATTAAGGGTGCTGAGGACAATAGAGACCCCAGAGCCCACTGGATCTGGCAGGGTTTCTTAGGTCAGCTACGATACTGTTTATACATGTGTTTATACGTGGGTCTCATACCCAAACATTTGTTCAGAAACAAAAATCCCCCCTAGAGCTTCCAGAGGTGGTCATTCCAGCTCCAAGTGAATTTCCAGGGAAAGTTATGGTTGTATCCTCTTCCTCCTCCTCTTGGCATCCCACATGCAGGCACTGAACATTAGACAGGAAAGAACAAAGTCCCTCTCTTGAGTCTAGCTGAGCTCACCTGCTCGGCCTCCATAAAATATGTATTCCCTTATCTCTATTTCCCTTCTGAGAATATTTATATTTATTTTCCTTATAAAAACATCCCCACTCAGTCTATACTTGCATTCCATCCCCATTGGTGTGGATCTTTCCTTCTATTACAGTGCAGGTATTTGGCAAAACAAGATAACAGCAGGGAGCTTTGTTACGACTCAAAGACTAAAACTGAAAAGCCTGTAAGTGGGAGTGTTTTTCAGATGGAAAGTGAGGCACCAGCTGCTTCTCAGGGGCAAAACCTTTCCCTGAACCAATAGCTCTATGCTTGTATTATGTGGTTCTTCTCCTTATATCTCTTTTAATTTTCATTTACATCAAGATTGTTTTTTTAGAGTTGTCTCACATAGCGAAGAGGAAGGAAAGCATGAATAGACCATTGATGGTTCTAGCTTCATATATAATGCATATGGCACTCTTATCTGTGAAAAATATTATCCTTATAGCAGAATATATTTAAGAGGCCAGAGCGCTCCATTTGTTTTGGCAGGGGAGAGGATTCAGGATGACTAGCCACATCTAGCAGTGTTGTAAGAGTCAAGATGCTCAGAGTGTGTTTTTCCCTCTTCCTGTGTTACCTTAGGAAGTTGCAGGGTTCTTCTGTGCTTATGTAGGTTAAATTTCTACCTCCAGAGCTGCAGCAGGATATTCCTGCACTCACTCATAACAGCCTGCTTTCCACCACACAAGCCCATTTTGATGTCTCTCTTCTAGTTTCACAGGAGAAAAGACAGAGGGAGTATTTACCAGCCTCATCATGCAGCCATTTTATCTCAAGTTCTTAGCTCCTTCCTCCAGCCTTCCTACCAAGACTTTAACCTCTTGCAGCTGCCTTTAACATTGCATGGCTGCTTCTGTCCCTTCTCTTGCTGCCTTCAGATCTAGGCTTCATTCAGAAGCAAAGAAGAACAGTGGCAAAGATGCCAAACTTTACTTGTAAGGGGGTTGTTCCTTCTGCCAAGAAGAAGAGAGGAGGCAGTCCTGTGGTCAAGGTTATAGGTAAGAGACTGGGATAATCCTCCTATCCCCAGACTTACTTGCCTCCCAGGACACGACAATACTCCATTGCTTAAATTATCTCAAATCCTTTGAAATTGTCAGATGAAAGATAACGCGACAGCACTGTTCTGGGTTTGTGTGAATACAAACAAGGAAGAATCTCTCCGCAGAAGTTGAGTCGATTTGTTGATCTTTTTCACATTTAATGGTAATTTCTGCACTCCACAAAGTAGAAACTGTTTTGCTAGTCTACTGAGAGATGTTGAGCCAAGCATCTCAGGAGAATACTCCTCAATACTGTTTTTATTTATGCTATACATACAAATACACATGAACAAAGGCAGTTAGGTGCACAAGGAGAGAAAAAAAGACCCTACTCCTTCCCACTTTCCTCTTCACATACGTTGCCATGAGAATACCAAATGAAAGAAAAGGAAGAGAAACCTTCAGAGGTCCAACTGAGACTGGAGTCCCACTGTGGTAAGTAGAAGCAGTTCATGAATGGCAAGGCAATCCCTAATCTAGTTTACAGCCTGAAACAGGAGCACCATCGTGCAGGAAGGGAACCAAGGCAGAGGTTTGCAGTATTACGTGCTGCATGATCTCTTGGAGGGTATGTCAGTCATAACCAAAATTGAATTTGAGTAACCCGAACCTTTGCCCAAACACCAGACCATGGCTGCTATTAGTACTGACAGAAAGACTTACAGTTTGGCTCATAGAGGAAAACTACAACTCTTCGTTTCTCTCAAGTGTTGAAATGCAGTCCTTCAGATCAAACCAGTATGGCTATTGACACTAAGCTATTCAGATTCTCAGAAGATACAAACTTTCAGTAAAAAGTACTGGCATAGCTACACACAGATCGAGGATAAATTCACCGTACCTACTCACCTGATGTGCAGGATATGCAATTTTGCCAGTTTGCGTTCATCTTCAGCAGCTTGATGATCTTCAGAGGAGTGCTCACTTTGAAATGCTTGAACAGAGACGCAGGTATCCTATATTATATCCTGCACAACAGGAACTTTGGAGAAGGAAAGCACATGGCGAGAGACATTCAAGCTACTTCTTCAAGGAAGAGTTTCACATGCCATATTGCACAACGTGGCATATTCCAAGGACAAAAGCAAAAAGCTCTTCAGAAGTTTCTTCATGTGCTGGAGATAAAAGTAATCCCTGCTAGGGATGGTTTAGCAGTATGCATATATGGGGGAGGAATTTCAGAGGAAGGGAAATACCCCTCCACCCCATCCTGAGTTTTCAATACTACTTTGTAGTTCTGCCCACTTTTGAAGTAGCTTAAAAGAAATGGAAGTAGTTGGAATGTTTTTACACAAGAAATACTTCCTTTTGTATAATTAAAATTATTGTGGTTGGCTCCTAGAGTGAGAGACTCATAAATATGTTTCCAGTAGCAATCAGTATAGTTAATATCCATCCTATCAAACCAAGTAAACTCATGTTCATTTTGGGCCTCATCCAGGGCTCATTGATGTCAGAGGAAAGAAACTATTGACTTAAGTAGGCTTTAGAGCAGACCTTACAAGCTGAAAAGAACAGATAATCTGGTTATTTCTGCAACAAAGAAAGGGGACATTTGGTGAAAATAAGAAGTCAAAAGTAAAAATAAAACAATAATAATAATTTTTAAAAGAAACAAAAAACCTCAACAGAAAAAAGTACACTGTGATAAAGGGACGGGGTGTTTTGTATGACCCAGAGTTGTGATAGGGAGAGAAAGAAAACCTTATGTTTCAGAGGATGACCACATCAACTGTTAGGAGAAGACACAATGAGAACAGCACAATTTGCCTTTCATATCTAACACTATAAGATTCATCAAACTTTCTCTGCATTAATACTTGACCACTGATGCAGAAAAAGTATTACATGAGATGATCTTGGGCTTTATGTTTTCTGACCAGGCCTGTGATATCAGGTGTTGAAAATGTCCAGTTAAATATAGAGATCAAAAAAAGATATGAGGCAAGGATCCTGAAGGACACACAAACTTAGGGAAGGTCTATAAAGAATCTAGTACACTGAGCAGTGGTTCTGGCCAAGCTGGATGAATTATTGAAAGCTATGAGGGCGTCTGAGATTAGTTCAGTACTCAGCAGGTTTCCCATGGGAACAGGCACCTGCAATGCAAATTCTATATCCAAACCCCGCAGCATGATTGTTGGATCCAAATGTTAGGGTCAAGAACAAATCACCTTTTCACTCCCCTTAGAAATTATAATAATATAAGAAATAAAAAATGTAAAGTCTTTTTTTATGTGCCTCTTGGCCTAAGGAATTATAGATCCACTGACACTCTAAAAGATCCTCTTTCCAACTATGAGTTTGAGAAATACTTTTATTGTTCAAAACAAGGATGGGATACTCACTTCCTTACAGATCTCCACTTATGTTCCCACTTGGCTTGTTTGCACCCCATTTCCATATGCTTTCTTTGATTTCTTTCCTTCAACCTCTAGTGCCTATGTTTTCCATGACATCCTGGAGGTGAACCTCTTCCTACAGTGAAAACATTGAATTCAAGATGGCCAAGTTTGTGTCCATGACAATTGGCTTCACATGCTACTTTGTAATTTTTTATTATAGTTTAATCATTCTGTGAAGCTCTCTGCCCTGAAAATTTCACCAACATTAACAGTCATGGATTTCCTGTGGTCAGGATGCTGCAGCTCGCCTGTGTAGTTCCCCCATCCAAAGGCAAACAACATTATTCGTTTGATGTCACTGTCATCTCATTCTCATCCCAGTTATAGCTACAGTGATATTGTATAATACTGTACACATGACATTGGATATTAATTCTTACATGTCACTCTATGTTCACTTTGCTGTGTTCTTTTCATATTTTTAGGTTGTAAGTTTGACCAAGATCATGCTTTATATATTGGCTTTGTGTTCTGCGGATTTTAAATCGATGTAGAGAACCATGACATTTAAATAAGAGTTCTACTAACCCAAAAGATCGTCTTAAATTTCCCAGGCCAAAGAGCTGACTTAAAATTCTGGTCTTCTGAAATCTTCCACAAGTCTGAAAAATTACTGTTAGGTGACCTGATAAGTCACTTGAATTTCCGTGCTTTAATATCTCAAATTCTGAAGTAAGGTAACACTTTTACCTTTTTGAGAGCAAAATGTGAATAATTCTTCTATTGACAGATTATTCTGAGGACTTCTGTCAATGCAAAGCTTTACAGAAGCATTGCAATGGACATATGTCTACAGGAAAAACAATGCAGAGATATAGCAATAAGGAGAAATTATAAAGGGTCTAAACTCATCTGACCATTATAAATATATTATTTCCTTGTTGCAAGATTTAATCCCTAGTTTTTGTTTACTGATCTGAGTCAAAGGACAACAGTGTGGGAAGGAAGATTACAGATTTTTCTTCTGTATGCATTTTTAAGGCAACAGTTCCTTAGTTGTAGATGTATGTAACCAAAGCAACTCCTTTATCTAAAAAAAATGTAAAGTGTGATGGTTACTTTAAAGATACCAGGAGTATATAGGCAAACAGTAAGACTTATGACATATTAGAATTAAAACAGGAAAAAAAACACAAACAAACCTTCCCTTTAAAACAAAGAAATAAGAAAAAAATAAAGCTCCAGACCCTGTCCTATAGAAACCCCATAAATCCGAAACTATACCAGAAATGAAACGTCTACATGGTTGATACAGCTGAAGCAGGTAAATTACAACTACTTGGGAAATCAAATAGAAAGTTATTTTAGTCATCACGTTCGGGTTAAAAAAAAAAAAAAAAAAAAAAGATGATGATTTGGTTATATGGCTTTATAGATGTAAATGGAGAAGTAATATTTACAAATATTACTGTGAAGGAAGTTTTCCTGTTCGTTTGCATATGGGAGAAGTCCTTTCATTCCTTCCTTCACTCGAAAGGGAGGGATGAGGCCTCCTTTGCAAGCAGACTTACAGGAAATAAAAAGTAAGGTGAATGCATGTTCAAGTACTTTGAGAAAAATATTGGGTTTATTCCAAAAACTCAGCACTGGAGCCGATATGCTTCCCTAAAACTGTCAAAATGAATCCCTTGATCGGAAAAAGGGTCTGTTGCTGCAAAAGTCTATCAGGGTTCTTGGAATATTAACTGTTGAGGCAAAAAGTATCTTATAGAGTCAATAGCAGATCCCGGTAGAGAGAAGCAAAAGAGCTTGTACAGTGTTTTACATAAAAGAAAATATTAGCTTGCAGGGAATTTACTTTTGCAGTTAAAAACTGTTCACATAAAAAAAAATAAATCCAAATAATAAACCCAAATGTCTAGATGGAAAAAATTGATAATACAATTATTTTTAACTAGTAAAACATAAACAAAATGTTCACATTTTTCAACCAAAAGAAACAGAAATATTTACTTTTGACTGGTGGTAGTAACTCCATGTCTTGCCAGACTATCTCACCAGAAAGGAGTATCTTTCTGATGTCACCAAGTAGTTCAGAAGGAAACTGGATATGTGATTAAGGGGTGATCTGGTACTGAAGATATGTTGTCTATTATTTCTTGTACTTGCCATAAAAATAATCTCTGGTAAAAAGACACTAATTCTATTGCTACTTCAATATTTCTTTGCAAAAACACAATTGTTTTGTTTTTTTCCAGAGAGATTGTGACATGATAAAAAATAACAACCCAGCTGACCCTTAACATTTTACCAAAAGGTCAAAATGTATTTTTCAGCATGTGGTTAAGCTTTCCTGGCAGATAATCCACACTTGGGCTGACATTGTATTGTCTTAGTTCTCACCTTGGATTAGGTGTACCTTTGTGGTCTTTGTTTATATTACACAGAAGACCAAGTTGAATTCTCCTATTTTTCATTAGAAAAAAAAGTTACTTATTTAGGAAAAGATTCCTCCAAATATATGTTGAAGTCTAAAATCAGTGCCTCCACCTGAGCTAGTCCTCGTGACTGGGTCTCATTCAGATATGTTATTCTGAAATAGACGTCTCGAATAGGTGGGATGAGTCATGCTTAAAATATTCTTGATTTCCATGGACTATAAGGGCTTAGTTCAACAGCAATCTTCTCACTGAGATGATTTGAATTTCAGTTTACATGAGTCACCTGATCTACCACCACTGTAAATAGAGAAAAGATGTGGGACATCAGCTGGACCAGTTGTCTTATCCTGAACTAGGCAGCATGATTTTTCTTCTAAAGCTCTATATCTCTCTTCATAGACCAGAGAACAAGCTTTGATGCCTAACTTTTAGACAGCTAAAGTGAGAGAAGGTAAATCCCACACAATGTATAAAAAGCAAGAAGTCTGTGACCTCAAAGTGGACTTTTTTTTGCTCTTACAGCAATGCGATTAATTAAAGCAACGCAAACTTACCAACACAACTGAAAATAAGTTGAAAGCTATTAAATCTTTCAGGCCAAATACCTCCTTCCAGCTTCTGTTGTCATTAAGATTTTTCTGCACCGGGTCAGAAGAGAAACTTTTGGACTGGACTGTATTTGCCAAGCAGCATCCAGATAAAACAGAGACCAATCAGTGCAAATCCCATCTTGTAATCATTATTTGCGAATTTGCTGTTCAGAACACACAATTCTGTATTTCTCTGCGTCAGAGCATATATAATATTACATGAACCTAAGATGAAGCTTGTTCTAAGGTTACTCAAAGGCACCCATCTCTTATCAACAAAATCACTCAAAACCAAGATTATCACCAGATATAGTGACATTAACATCTGCATCTACCTCAACTCATATCACAAATCAAATGTCAGAACACCCAAAAAAACTCAGCTCCACAGCCAACTCCCTTTCAGTGCCAGTGCACAACCAACCACAAAAGTCATCAAAATTGCATCCCTGCCTTCTTGCTGGGGCTGCTCTTTAACTTAACCACTTGATTTGCAGAAATAGGGGAAAAAACATGTATGTCTGAGCAAACAGTAGAAAGATGAAGAGAAAACCTACATTGCCATCCTCTCTGCTCAGTGAGTCACATATGAAAATAAGTCACCTTCCTCAGGGTATCTGATGCCTACAGATGGCAATGTAGCCCCTTTAAGCCTCCCTTCAGCCCAGCTCAAGCAGCTGAGAGTTGTGGGTGGGAGATGCACACCACCACTGCCAAAATGTTACTCGCAACATGCAAAGCAAATGGCCTCTCAGAATCACCCCTCAGGAAAAGTCTTGCTTGACCAGCAATGGAAGGAGTCTAAGAAGAGTAGATTTCCTAAAATAGATCAATAATAAAAAACTCACAATTTATTTCACAATTAAAGCCGCCCTGTGGTGAAAATCAAGCTTTTAATGTTGTTTATATGTCTGTGTGGTGTTTTTAATATGCTTTAAGACA
>JAVSBS010016036.1:93266-113376 GCA_033124195.1 Coracias cyanogaster
TTTCGACTCCATCAGTAAACAACTAGTCAACTAGTTTCTTTTTTAATCTATTTTAGGATGTGAAAAATTATGCCCAAGTACTGCCTTTATTTCCTCAACAATAAAGGCATCTGAGGACGACTAGCTGTGGATGTGAGCACTACTTGATACTTAAAGCTAAGTGCTGTTCATCTCACCCTTTGTGGGACCTTATTTTATAGCACTATTTGAGATGACCCAACACAATCAGCCCAGGCATCTCTGAACTGAGAAAAAACTAGATTCAAGAAGACGTCAGATTCTGTACTCTGGTGTAATTTCTAGTCTTTAAATATATTTTCTCATTTTCTTCTAGAAAGATACCACCCCCTCTGTTTCTGCTAGTGAGAGACTAAGGCATGATTATGATTGATGACCATCTTCCCCAAAGAAGTGGTATTGTATCTACCAAACTCCTGCTTAGAGGAGGATGGGGCTCATAACAGGCTGAAAGCTTCTGAGCTGAAGGATACCTCTTAAGGAATGCTGACACACGCTGCACTAATTCACAAGAATGTGAAAGGAATCTCCGGAACATGACAATTCTGTGGCTGGCTGCAGTTAGCAAGTGATTGGGAGCATGATCTAAACTCCAGCCTCCCATTTATCTCAGGCTAACAACTGGCAAAACAGTTTTCAGACTTTATGAAATGCAGGCACGTTGCATAGGTATTTAGGTGGGAATTTCTTGGTTTTAGCCCCTAGACAACCTGTAGTTAAATAGTTAAAGAAAGCTGGTCAGAGACATGAATAACGTTTGTTATTTTTGACCATGTATATGTGTGTATAGAGCAAAAAAAATTTTTTTTTAATCTCATAGCCTTATGTCAATTTAGCTAGATGTACTAGAGTTTGGAGTTTCTGGAGTTGTTACCTTTCACCCAAGACTAACCCTGCTAACAACACTGGTTGCATGGCCATGATGTAAAAAGTTCTCTGGAAAGTGAACACACTACTTTGGTAAAGCATCTCATGGTGGTGTGGTCTGATAAGCAACGGTGAAACTGCTGGCCTGAGGAAGGAGAAGACCAAGTGCCTCAAAGCATCCTTCATGAAGGACTTACTGTAGGTCACGCACACTGCTGCCTCCTGGCACACCCACACTGAGGCTGCAGCTGAGCAGGTCGTTAGGCCTTTCAATCCTGCAGCCAGATCGCTTGTTGAGTTTCTGTTTACTGACATTTAGGCAAGTCACTACTTAACAAACTGCATTTTCAGCAGTGTTCAAGGTCAGAATTTTCAGGCTTGGAGCTGGGGCTACATTTTTAAGGCTACTCCATTCCTGTAGTTCACTCAGCATTCAAAAAAAGTTAGTCTCTGCCTTGTTTTACTCCCATGTAAAAGAGTGTAAAGAATGCCTACCTCCAGGTTAAATATGGAGGGGAAGATCTAATTTTGAAAGGGAAAATGCTGAAGAACAGTCTTTTCTAACCAAAAATCCCATGAGTTCATTTACCATAATATCTTCCACTCTCAGAAATCTACGAAGACTTTTTTTATAGTATTAGAAGCAATTTAAATAAATAAATAAATATATGAAGTCAGGGAATAAAACTAATTCTGGATCATAAAGCTTCTTCTATGTGTACATTTGCATGCAGCAAATCTAGTAAAATTTTTTGGTACAGATTCCGAGACGCAGTCACTTCAATTAAAGGGATAAGGACAATAATCACATATTAAACTGTTTATTTAGCAGTTTTTGACCCACAGGATCTCTCTCCATACTAACCTTGTGTTTTCTTTCTCTACCTTCTTCCACTTTGCCGTATTTTGACAGGATAGCCTAAGGGCCATTCTAACCAGCACCACGTTGCTATTCTTATTTGCACAGGAGAGATGTCAATCCTGTAGAGTTCCTTAATACAAAATTTAAATGAAAGCTTTGTATTAATCATTTCCTTCATGACCAGACCTTAGCTCCACTGGGGATATTTATATTTTCCACTCAAGGATGTTATGTACTTTTGAAGTTTGGACCTTTAAAAGCAGTTGAGCATCTGATCTGATAGACAGCAGATCTGGAGCCCAAGAACCCCTGAATTCAGCTTGAATTTAGTTGTTAGCAATTTCCAATTAATTCGTTGGCTTGAATTGGCTCCTCCAATTAAACAAAATAAAGCTCTCTAAAGTTAGAAGAACATTTTACATTTGACTATATGGTAAATCTACCCATCAACATGAATTCTAATGACATTAAAACCACCTGAAACTCAAAGATTCCAAGCAAAACTTACCGAAAATTCATGTTTTTAACACAACTATGAGTAAGTATTTCCACAGAAAGCAGGAGTGCGAGGTACAATCTAAACTGAGTCACTCACTTAATAACTTTCTTTGCATGGTCTTTTATTTAAAATACTAGCAACCATTGATATTTAGGTATGCAGCAAACGCCTTGTTTTGAATAAGGATGGTGAATGTGGGTGCTACTTATTGATATTGGCACACACTGCTTGGGTTAAGGTCTTGGAGATGGAATAGACACACAAAAATGGGATGAGAGGAAGAGATCCAACCCTGGTCTTTGCAGAACACTGCATTGGCAGATTGCCTGTAGCAACAATGACATGAAACCTGTCATTCAGATATAACCTTGGAAGGTTCCTGTCTCAAAGGAGATTTCTTTGAACAAACGGCAGAAAATCAGTTAGCTTCCTGAGATGTGAATGCCAAAGCAGTGAGGTTTGCTCTTTCAAGGATGTGGTTCAAATTTAACTTCATATTTCTGGTGAGACTGATCATTAGCTCAGCCAGTGGCATATCAGGCAGTTCTATATGCAACCTCTTGGACAGTCACAGGATAATTCAACTAGAAATTGTCCAACATCCTGTTTGAAGCAGGGCTAGCTATGACACTTCTTTATCTGTGCTGTTTTCAAGTTTTAAAAGTAGAGGAATCACTATAGCCTTTCACTATAATACAGCACTTTCCTAGTTTTTAGTGCTGATCTTCAGGCTCATTCCAAATCACGAACTGCACAGGAACACTATTTGCTTAAGCAAATTACATTAAGATCTTGGTGCCAAAACCTGACATATGTTGAGCAACTCCTTGCAAATTCTGCTGATGCTAGTTGGTTTTGAAGATCCTTCACAAATCCTCAGACCTCTGAAATGTTGGGTTTAGTCTGGAAAGCAACATTGACAAAAACAATCTTCTATTTCATGTCTTATTTCTGTGTGACTTTTCGTGCATCCAAAGGTTTTGATAGAAGTAAAACAATCACCATGAGCATGAAGTTAAAAAAATATTTGAGGCTTACTTTCTCTTTTTGCTAAAGTGGAGCCTTGGAAGCCCGCTATCTCTTGATCCATATCTTAAATCATGTCATCCTATACAGTAGCCACATCAAGCTGAAATTGGTGTCTGGTTATGCTACAAAGTGTTGTACACCAAAGACAACACTTGCACAATGGAGCTTGCAATCCAAATGGGAGCTTAGAGTGCACAGAACTCTAATAATTAAATAATGGAACAGAAACAGAATTAAAATATTCTGTTCCATATGCCTTGTCCTAAAACTGGAACCACTGAGCATACTAGGCCCCAGATTACATCAAGAACTATAAAAGCAACCTCAGTTTATCCTCTTATTCCTTTTTTTTTCCAGAAAAGTGTTTAGTTTTGTTTTTGAGGTTACATGCACTGCCATCTGTATTATCCTAGGCTGAGGAATTCCTAACTTGCTCTGATTCTTAAAAGAAGTCTCACATGTATGTCATATGAGTTGGTTATTTTCCTTGCCTTTTCATTTTTTGTCAACAGAATTCTAATCAGAGGGTCTGATTTGTTATTTTGTGCAGTATTCTGAAACCATTAAGCAGCCTACATGTTATCAACTACTCAATAAATCTTCCCCATTTTTCCCCCCTGCTAACAGGTTGTGATCTTGCCATGCTCCGTGCTTTAGATTCAGTCTTTGCTGGCATGCAAGGAAAGCCTGCAGCAACCAAGCGGGGCACTGCTTCAATCTGTATTTAACAGTTAATTGTAAACCTAGTCCTTGAAGTACTGCCACAATTCCTTGCTTCGCTGCAAAGTCTTTGATATCAGCCTACTGCTTTTGGAAAGATTACAACTTGTGCACTTGGCTACTCTGGTCAGATGTGCACAAGAACCTCAAGTATGAAAAGTAAAATTGCTTTCTGCGCTGTATGTGAACCCAACAAACTTCTCAATTGTCATGTTAGATATGCTTCAAACCTGTGCAAACCTGCAAGGGAGGCGCTTTGGGAGTAGGGATATTTCCAACAAGGAAGCTGACTTTCTGGCTGGGATGTGAGGGATGAAGTGTAGAAGACCCCACAACATGGGATATTCCTCACGTATTTTGCCAGGCTATATTCACATCGAACAAAGATCTGTCCTTGCCCTGGTATCTTAACATCAAATATTAGTCTCATTTCCAGTTAATATAAATCCAGAATAGCACCCAAACTGTGCATTCAACCTGATTTTAACCAAGGTTTATAACTACTCTTAAGAAAGATGCATGACACACATTGAAAAGGAACTTAAAACGACACTTTCCCACTAAGTAGCTCAAACTAATGACCTGTCAATAGTGAGTTAAACCCAGAGCACACAGAACACGTGGAACAAAGAGCTGTCCATCACCTACACACAGGAGCAAATGTGCTGAAGCATGCAAAGGCTTACGCGACTTGCTATATTGTGTTAGTATTTGGAGTCCACTGAATAGGCTCAAAATTATTTATCTTTTGTAGGTCACATTTGTGTAATTTCAGTGTCGTCAGTATCCCTAGCAGTTCGCTAATAGTTTAGTGGAGTCCATGTCAATATTAATGCATTGCCACAAATGTATCTATAGTCTGACATTAGAGAGTTGTGCGTAAATGCATAAACTAAGTATTGATTTGCTCTCTCTTTTGTGGAAAAGGAGTTTGAGCAAAATGGGGTCAGGAAATGTTGACTGCATTGGAAGTTGCAAGGTATCTTCGGCTCCAGGCAGTCTTACCTTATACCTGGGAATGGTCCAGGATTTGCATTGGCCATGGATGAAGATGTCAGTCCATGCTGATTTTTTTTTTTTTTTGCAGACTCATTTATAATTTTGAATACTGTTTCACTAGGAGGATGTTCTTATAAGTTTGCAACTTCTCCATGTTCTCCATCTGGGTTTTACACCACTTTTTGTACAGACTCGGAAACTATTTATCCATCTATACCATTGACCTCCTGCTTGACATATGCCTATAAAACAGAGTCCAGTAAATTTTCTATGCTAGGCTAGGTATACAAGATCCAGCTTCAACCTGTAAACTATGGTTATCATGATACTTCTCCACTGCCCTGTACACACTCATCATCTATGGGGTATATTAGCAGGGTTAGGGAAAAACCATAAACTTAGGAGCTGTCAGTGAGTTCGTGGGCTTGTCAAGCAATTTTTTTGCCTCCATCTAACTGAGATGAGGGATTCATGAAGACACTCTGGGCTGAGGTTGGGAACAGGAAGGGTAGGAAAAATTATTGCAGATTGTAGAAGAAGCAACTGCAAAGATTATCCTTTACACTAGATGAACAAATAACAGACCAAAATGATCAAGAACAATAATATTTTAAAAATTGTAAGCACTGAAGAGGCTGACACAATCATCTCATGTGACTACCTGAAACAGAGAGCCCGAAGAACTTCACTGAGTGGATATTTTTGGCTTGGCCCCTGAATGCAAATTAATCTGTAGTCATCCACACTTTCCAATTTATCTACATCCTGGTTTAGATATGAACAGCAGAATTGCACATGTTTCGATATCAGTCTTACCGATGTCATGTATCTGAATAACATCACCTTCTACTCAAACTCAACAACCCACAGAGTCTACGTGCCAGAACTGTATCTTGCACTTTAACAACTTACACAGAAAATGGTCTTATGGAGAAAATAATCTTCATATTTTAGGGGATCTTTTTTAAATCACTGTTTTCCAGAATGTCTATGGATTGCTTTTATGCATATTTGTGAATGTAGTGTGTACATATATATCTCTTGAATCTCATATCTATAGTTTCTCTGTTCCAGATATATATATGTTTTACCTACCTGTCTATTAACCATGATTTCTTCCTACACCTAAGGATCTTTTTCTGAGTTGTTTGTACATAACTAATTGTGTTACCAAAGTCTTGTGAAAAGGCTGTGGGCAATAAACCTGTACACTTCCTGTAATTCTCCCAGTAGTAGCTAGATAGAACCATAGAATTCATTCAGTTTACTTGCCTCATACAAGTGAATTATTTATTTAAAGACATAGAATTCCAACAGCTTCTTTAGTAAAATGAAGCTGAGCTCCACAAACAGTGTTTCAAATACAGTTGAGTAATTTCTGCCTTGTTTGGGGCTATATTTACATGACTAGAGGTACTTGCTGCAGTGCAAGCAAAGGATAATATTTCTTTTTTGCTTCTTATCCTCATGTATGAAACCACAAATTGGAGAAACACCAAAGAATGTTTTCATAGGGTTGCATGCACATTAATCATTTTAGAGACTTCAAACAATTGCATATATGAAGTTATAAAACTGAGAATAGAAAGACCTGAACTAAAATCTTGGAACAGAACAACTCAAAGTGTTGAGAATATGTTAAATCAAAAACTGGATCCAGATCTGAAATTTTCAAATAACATCAGTCTAGCTTCCCAGCAAGTAGAACCTAAAGCCCAGTAACAAGTTAAGTCTGAATTTAGGGAAGTTCAAATACCACTTTTAAATCTGGGGGTTTGGCTCATTTCTAAAATGCATAAATACCAAGATGGATACTACAGGTTAAGGAATTTTGCCTTTAACTTCAACAGAAGCAGGTTTGTTGCCAGAGCACCTCTGCTGTTGGCAGTATTACCAACAACATCTATTGAAACCACTTTATCAGTTATGGGTTTGAAAGTTCAACTTAAAATCATACATTCTTGGGCTTGCCTTCTGTCTCAGGATATAAAAAGAAAAAGATCTCTTCCATTACTCCTCACAGGAAAATGGTTTGTTTCTGCAGAACAACTGACTTTCCAATTTTCCACATCCGGACCTTATTCTCTTCACTGCCGAGTTTACCATACAAAGTGACAAACATACTCATTTCTCTTTTGCTAACAATTAGTTCCTCAAAACTTGGGCAGATGTTACTCTTTAGCTGTAGCCTAAATATATGAGCTCCTATTTGCCATAAGATGTAATAGATCATGTTCCACATAAAATTTTCAAATGACTTCAAGCCTTAATCATAATAAAGACTCAAGAGTTAATGTTCCTTTCATCTACAGATTATTACTGAATATATCTAATAATATAGTTAAGTTGTATGAAAAGAACAGAAAGAGACATAAAACAGATTTCTCTTCTAATTTTCTTCAACACCAAGGGAAAGAAAAAGACAAATCCAACAACAACAAAATTTCTCTTTCCCTTCTTACTTTAACAAAGTGGGTGATTTTCTTTAAAAGAAAATAGGGTGCAAGCAGCTAGGAAAGCTGTTAAATACTGCTCTTCTTTTCTGTGTCACATGTGAAATACCACACAGATTTCATTCTATGTTACAGTTTTTCTTTTCTAAATTCATTCACTTACATGGAACTACAATTCTTTTCATCCAAAGACAACTATAGCCACAGCTTACTTTTTTCAAGGTTCATTATAGGCCTTTAAATAAAAAACTGTACATTTAAAAGGTATGACTTCATTGACAGGCTGGTAATATGCCTTGGTAATTGCATTATACCAGTCAATAATTACCACTGCCAATGACACTTTCATGTCCTACCCCAAGGACAGGTAAGTGAGAGAAAAAGGAAAATGTGAGCCAGGTGCAAGGAAAAGAAAGAGAGAGGAATGAAAAGTGATTCCCAGCGAGGTGGGAGTCTGTGTAAGAGCTTTTTCTAAGCTAAAACTGCAACAGTATTGTCCGTTCTGCAGTTCTTACATTAAGTGACATGGTCCAACAGGTTAGATATCGACTCACAAATCAAGGAACCATTCCTTGAGTTGGGACACGTGTGTTCATGAGAAATGTAGTTATGGCAAAAAACTAATGAAGAAATGCTGGACATGAATCATTGAAGCTTCAGTTTCTCTAACTTTGCAAGAGCATAGCTGGGAGCAAGTGAAAGCCAAAGTGACACAAAAACATGTCAACATTTCTGACTGAAGTATTCATGAGATTCTTTTCCTTTCCCTAAAAATGTGACATTTTGTCCCAAAGCAGACTGAAAATAAATGTTGATGAATAGAAATTTCTCCATGTGGAAATTCCAACTTTGGTTCTGATAATCCATATTTGGCCAGAGCCGCCAGACATTTCTCAGCTATTTGTCGTTGTTTATATTCAAGATGCCCTTTCCAAACAGACATGAAAATATTTGGTCTCTGCTATTTAGGTCTTGTGTCATGTTATAACTTAAATACTTCGTTCATTTAAACTGTTCACATACGTGAAATTTACACTGATGTTTAGAGAACAGAAGTGTTCTCATCTTCACTGAATGTACAGAAAACTATAACTTTGTTTATTTTATTCAAAATTTCCTGAGGAAGAGGAGAGAGAAATTGGGATGAATAACCATCCTCAAGAAAGGCTCAACTGGGAAAATTTCTCAGAGCTCTGAAAAAGACCTGAAAGGAAACGAGGCTGAAGATGTGACTGGTAGGTCACAACTGATTAACTTCTGTAATAGAAGGGAGGAAAAAAGTAGGGAAGGAGTTGTTCATTCTTCTTCAAATCAGCTTAGCTATGTCATTTGGACTCCAGGAAGTCTGACATGCAGGAATCTGAGTGTTAAAAAAAAAAAAAAGAAAACAACAGTGAAGCTTGTTTCATTTTGCCTCAATTTCTCCATTTGTAAAACGGGCAAAACAAGCCTGGTGTGCTGCACAAAGTGTGTAGAAAACTTTGGAGAATAAAATGAGGTTATTACTTTTTTTCTCTACGCAGCTGTAAGAAGGACCTTGTCACTCAAGGACCTTGGTGTGTTTTTGAAGTGTCTGCCTAAACCCTCTGCCCTAACCCTTCTCTGCCCTATGAGTGAAGTTTGTTGCTGCCAGCTCATTTTACAACCATCCAAATTTCTCTGTAAGGCCATCTCTTAAAAAAGGCTGGCTTCTTTTGACCAACTCGTTTAAATTAAGAGAATGGGTCAATAAGCCCTTGCCAGGGCTGATGTTTAGGAGCAGATTCTGCCCTTCCTTAGAAAAGCTCTTTAGAAATGAGGTGAGCCATCACCATCACCCCGAGCAGGATCTGCACTGGACTCCCTGGTTCCCTGCCTGCTCAGCAATCAACATTTCTCCATAGCTTTGCTCCACCAATTGGAAAGACTGCAGCTTAATGGCCTTTCATTGCAAACTTCCTTTAAGCCACAGCCCAGCAATTAGTCCCCAGCCATGCTTCACGACCTCTGGCTGCCTCGCTGCAAGCTTTGATCAGAACTTTGCTCGCTGACACACATCTAATAACCCACCATGGCACCAACTAAGCTGTCAGGTCCTAATTTATGCCTCACCCTGCATCCTAGGCCAAATAGGGGGTGTAATTAGCTATTATACCAGCCAGAAGTTTGACCTGACCTCCTGTATGGAAGTCAAGCAGGGAAAAGAAAAGAGGAAAGCTACTGAAAATTAGTTTCATGGGTCTCTGCAAAAAAAAAAAAAAAGCTATATCCATCCCTTCTCAGGGAAACCTGCACTGGTTTCCAGATTTCATTGATTGCCCCGTACCATCAGTAGCAGAAATAGCAAATTGTCTTCCCCTTTCCTCAAGAGATCATTCTTATTTTAGTAGCAGATAGTTCCTGTGAGATCATGCACTTCTGCTATAGACATAAGTACAGTTAGATGAACGAAAATGCTGAGAAGTCCAACAGTTTTCTATGTAAGTAAGTGAGATGTGGAAAGAGATGTCAAACCTAGGAAGGCTTTTTCCGCATCCCACCATTTCTGGATTTCACCGTTACTTTTTTTCGAACTGTTTCTGAATTATTATATTTTTTTAAGTGGCATAAAAATGAGAAGTGAAAGCAAGAACAGCAGTAAAAGAAGTTTTAGCTCAAGTCTATTTTATCCAGGCTGAAATGAAATGTTACTGTTCTGAGCCCTTGGAAAGGATGTTTACTCTACTCTAAATAAAACTGAAGTATATTTTTAAATGAAACATCACCTCAAATTACTTTGAAAGCATCCAAATAAAAAACATTTACATTTTTTCCAAAAACTCTTTCCCATTTTCCTACTGTTTTTTTTTTTTTCTTTTTCTTTTTTTTCTCAGTTGGAATAAATCTCTTTGATCAGCATGAATTCACAAAACATTCCGGTCAACCGACTTGTATAATTTCAGGGGAATAGTTCTTATTTGCTTCAACTCTTCTGTCCAGTGCAGCCACTTTTCAGGAGGCAGAGAGAAAACAGAGCCTGGCAGAGGTGAGCGAGCTTTCCCATGGTCAAGGCTGCAGAAGGATGGTGTGGAGCACCCTCTCACCTGGCACACACACACACAGATGTTTACATCCAGAGCAGACAGAAGATGGTTCAGGATGTCTCTTATCCCATTCGGAGCAGGATGAACACTCTACATACCCAGCCTCATTGTGTCTCTACTTCTAGTTAGGACAACCACCTCCGCATTCATCTTGTAGAAAAGCAACGTGATCTGCTACATCCAATATTCAACCCATGGAACAAGCTCCTTCTGACATCTGTGGGCCTAGCGTGGGATCTCTGACATAAATACAGAAAGGTAGGAAAATGCTGGATGGGTTTTCAGTGTCTTTAAGTATGGTGAAGAAACTAAAAAACTAGAAATAAGGTGAAGAAACCAGAAACAAGGAGTATGGAAAGGTGGCTGTGTTGAGCTAACTAGTAAGAATTGAAGGCTTAGTGCTGTTTTATTTCAGCTAAGCTGCAGATCACAAGTGATTTTTAAAAACTGTAGGCAGACTAAACTGCTGAAGAGTTTACTTGACCGCTTCTCTGTCACATGATGGAGGAATGAAAACAGCTCTCTTATGTATTTTCATACCCCAAAAGTCTGGTCACAACTGTTATCTTTCCATCTGCGCTGCCAGCTCAGAGAAACCACAGTGGGTTTTTGCCCTAGGATATTCTAAAATAATCTAAGTTACATATCAGTGATGCACAGAGGTTTCTAATGTGGTATGCTTTCTTTTAAATGATCAGTTCATATTTTGCTGGTATTTTTAAAAGCATATTTTGAAGTTGTTTTGAATTTCCTTAAAATAGAGAGGGATCAGAATGAAAAAAGCTAGCAACAAGAATTTAAAAAGGAACCATGGGCATGAGTATGAAAGCGTTTTCTCTTTACATAATGCTTTTTGTTTGTGGTGTTATATTTCTGCATTTTATTCCGTTTTAAAAACCCCCTAATGTTCATATGTGAACTTTTATACAATGAGAGGGTATCAGGTTTTAGAGTTCTGGCCTGCACCTATATGTGAAGACCCATCAAGGCCACAGTCTCATAATCCCAGATGACCTAAAATGGGTTCCTTCCGCTCTCAGCAAATTCTTCAGAGAGCATCCTAAAACCTTTGCTAGGACCGCTCTGCTAGTCGTGTCCTACATCTTGGGCCATGCGGCATCCTGAAGATACCATTCCTTAAATGCTAAGGAATACATTAACAGGTTTTGTTGCAAAAGTTGTGGCCACCTGAAATCCAAATTATGTCCTCAGAGTATTGTAACTTAGATAAATGTCCCCTTTCTTGCATTAACTAGTACCTTCTTAGGTCCTTTTTCTGGTGGAATGAACATTCCCTAGTTTGGACAGGAAATCATTCAGGATCCACTTCACACAGGAGGTCAAAGTTTCCAGACAAAAAGAATTCTTCAGTCATGCAATACCCCCAGTAGGACCAGGCAGCTGATCTTAAGGAAATACCTCTGCCAGTGCTAACGGTCTCACTCTCTCCAGACAGCAGTAGCATTTCAAGGGAGATTCAATAGTCCAAATAAGAGGACAAGAATGATCAGAGGTTAACAGAACATTGTTAGGAAGAGATTGTAAATTTCAGAAATCTGGGTTAGACCAGTGTTATTTGTTCTGGGAAAGGAGATGTGGTGTCTGGAACTCCCCATGTCTTAGCTTTGGAGAGAGAGGGGCAATGCAGAAGCTGTTGGCCTGCTACACAGAGGTGACTGGAGCAGGTCATTGACTAAAAATTATCACTTTTCAGCACTGTGGCCCTGAAATGATCATTCAACTTGACACCTGCAAGAAACCTTAAAGTCAGTGCTAATAAAGATACATTAATAGTACAAAAAGAATAGGACAACTGAGTAATGAAAAAGGGCAAATTATGATCTGAATTGTCAGATGTTACAGGGTGTTACTCTTCAACCAAAAATCAATGATGGGCAAGGAGAAGGATAGTTATTCTACCAAATGAGGGTATAACAAGGTCCACAAGGTAGAAGTGGAAGCTAAACAAGCACAAGCTGGAACAAATGAGAGTAATTAAATATTGGAACAACTCCTTTTACTACCAGCCACTTTCAAATCTAGAGTGACCTCTGTTATAAAGTCAGGGTCAGGTGCAGTTAGAGTAGGAATAACTTTAGAGAAATCCCTTGGCCTTTATCACATAGTAGGTGGAACCAGATGGCAAAACAAGCCCTTTTGGTTTAAAAAAATCTTCAACCTGATACTCTTACCAAGATGCTAACTGCTCTAGGCATTTGATGAGCAACACAACCACTGTGAAATGGATTAGATGTTTGGTTAGTTTTTTTTAAGACAGCATATAATTAACTTATGGAATCTGTTGCCACAGGATATAAAGGGAGCAAATATCTTGGATTCATGTTAAATACTACACACCCATTTGAATAACCACTTAGTTAAATGGTCATCCTGACAAATTTCCCTGTTAGAGCATTTGATTAGGTAAACTTCCTTTGGCTCTTTAAGATGTCTTTTTTTTTTTTTTTTTGTCAGGCATTATTTTCTTCTTGATGGACAGAGAATAGCTGGTTCCCAATGCACTGCTGGGAGATGATAATTACTAATTTCTGTTTCACCGTGTCAGATGTTATTGTGATTTTCACAGCTCCATTTAGAGGTTATTTCTTTGCTTCAAATGGCTCCATCTTGAAGATGATGCCTCAGGCCAAAGGTACAGAGCAAAATTTTTGAAAGTATTGTTCCCCTCAAGAAAATTCTGTTTCATTATACAGAATAAATATTGATCTCATACATAAAAAGGATCTAGATTCAAGACAGGATCTAACCTGCAATTGCTAAAACTATTCGGAAATATCCAAATTTCAGGTCCAATTAGACTATTGCAAACCAACAATTAAATAAGTTTCCATGTTTAATTTTGCTCTGGGTCCTAATTCCTTCTTAGCTATTGAAGGACAACTTTCTTATACAGTGGTGATTACAACCCTTGGAACAATCTACTTTAAACAGAAATCACCACATAATATTAATTACAGGCTTTTTCCTACTGCCTCATAATCAAAGACCTGAGAAAATCTATATTGTGAAGTCTGCATCTTATATTTAAAAGGTATTTAATTTCAATATTAACACAATTGTGTTTCAGGGAATTCTTTTGCTTAATATTTCCTAATAACATCTTACATAATCTAATTTCAAAGCCTCCACCTGCTTTTCCATGTTATTTGCCCTCAGTTAATTTCTATAAAACTTACTCATGGCCTGCACACCTATTTAGCACTGTACTCACTATTAAAAAAAAAAAAAAAAAAGAAAAAATATGTTCACAGGGGCAATTATTTACCTAAATAAGATTATTCTCTTTTTCAGGAAAGGTACGAGGCTGATTAATTTGTTATTTTTTTCACCCTGGAAAGTATTTATTTTGAGAATTACTTGATTTTTAATAAAATATTTCCAAATAAAACATTTCCTTTTGAACCACTATTTCAAAGCACTCAAATTAGAATCATAAAATCATAGAATGGCTTAGGTTGGAAGGAACCCTAGAGATCATCTAATCCAACCTCCCTGTCATGGGCAGGGACGCCTTTCAGCTAGACCAGGTTGCTCGAGGCCTCATCCAACCTGGTCTTGAACACCTCTAGTGAGGGCCTGTCCACAATCTCTCCGGGAAATCTATTTCAGAGACTTGCCACCTTCTTAATGAAGAACTTCTTACTAAGATCTAGTCTAAACCTACTCTCCAATTTTAAACCCGCGTTGTCCTGTCACTGGACACACTTGTGAAAAGTCCCTCTCTAGACTTCCTGTAGGTTCCTTTCAAGTAACAGAAGGCAGGTATATGGTCACCCTGGAGTCTTCTCTTCTCCAGGCCGAACAATCCCAGTGCCCTCAGCCTATCCCCATAGCAGAGATGCTTCAGCCCCTGGATCATCTTTGTGGCCCTCCTCTGGACTCATTCCAACAGATCTACATCCCTTTTATGGTGGGGACACCAGAACTGGATGCAGTATTAGAGGTGAAGTCTCAAAAGAGCAGAGTAAAGGGGGAGAATCACCTCCCTTGATCTGCTGGCCACACTCCTCCTGATGCATCCCAGGATATGGTTGGCCCTTTGGGCTGCATGATTGCACTGACAGCTCATGTTATACTTCTCGTCAACCAACACCCCCAAGTCCTCCTCATCAGGGCTACTCTCAACCAACTCTGTACCTAGCTTGTAATTGTACCTGGGATTGGCCCAACCCAGATGCAGGACCTTGCACTTTGACTTCTTGAACCTCATGCAATCTGCATTGGCCCATTTCTCAAGCCTGTCAAGGTCCCTCTGGATGACCTCCCTTCCCTCAAGTAAGTCCACCGCACCACATGGCTTACTGTTGTCAGAAAACTTGCTGAGGGTGCACTCGATGCCACCATCCATGTCGCTGACAAAGATGTTAAACAGTACCAGACCCAGGACAGACCCCTGAGGAGCTCCACTTGTCACTGGTCTCCATGTGGACTTCGAGCCGTTGATCACAACTCTTTGGGAGCGACTTTCTAGTCAGTTCCTTATACACCGAGTGGTCCATTCATCAAGTCCATGTCTCTCCATCTTGGAGACAAGGATGTCATGTGGGGCAGTGTCAAATGCCTTGCACAGGTCTAGGTAGATGACATCAGTTGCTGTTCCCATATCTACCAGAGCTGTAACCCTGTCTTAGAAGGCCACCAAATTTGTTAGGCACAATCTGCCCTTAGTGAAGCTGTGATGGCTGTCACCAATAACCTCATTACTTTTTACGTGCCTTAGTACAGATGCCAGGAGGATCTGCTCCATGGTTTTACTTGGCATAGAGGTGAGGCTGTAGTTCTCTTGGTTTTCTTTGCTTCCCTTTTTGAAAATGGGGGTTATGTTTCCCCTTTTCCAATCTGTGGGAACTTTGCCAGACTGCCATGGCTTCTCAAATATGATGGTTAGTGGCCTAGCAACCTCAGCCCCTAGTTTCTTCAAAAATTAGTGTCATTTTTGTTTTGCAGCTTTTCAGGAAAACTGAAGTTTGAAAAGCAGAAGTACCTGGAGAAGAGCCACTGCTTCCTGGAATCAAGAAAATATCATCTAAGATGGAAAGGCAAAAAAGCACTTTCTTGGAGGGAACAGATTCTTTTCTAGTGGAACTACAATGTAATTTTTTTCAGTATTTCTTAATAATCAGATATTCCAAGAAGCTTAGTTGTAGAAGCAGTGACACAGTTTTTTTTCTTATGCATGGTAGAGAACTGCTGAATCAGTGTTTCCCAGTGAAATCGCAGGACAGGCACTGCCAGGTTTTCTATTTTAGACACATATATCTGGACATTACAGCCATTTAGATATGGGATCTATGTACCTTCCTGCTTTGATTTGTCTCAGTGAATATCCTCCAGGAAAGGTTTTCCTCCTTGATTCACCTTGAATGGTCTGAAATTTTGTTTCAGATCTGGTGGACTGTCATTCCAAGGGTACCCTTCATTTTTTTCCAGCTGAAACTAGCTTTACAGGGAAGGAAAGTGCCTTATTCTGGTTCCCCATTACCTATACACTAATGTTACTCCATCATCTTAATGGCAGTGACTTTTAGTGTACAGTTATACGAGCAATGACTAAGATGTAGCTAGGGTGTGAACTTTCAACACATTAGCTGCATCCTGAGCACTGCTTGTGATGCATGCAGAAAAAATGTGAAGCAACTAAACTCTCCATAAAAGAGGGCTGAGATATCTTGTGTATGCAGTAAGATAGGTACGTGTCAGGGTGCAGATACTGCAGAAGAACGATACACTGTGGATTTTTGTCCTCTCTACTTCTCTGTGTGCCAGTGCTCTGAATCTGCACCAGTGAAGCACTGGGTATTCCTGACTAAAAGAAAATATTCCTGAGTCCATAACAAATTCAATATTCCTGAATATAAAATGAGCAAAAATAAGATCTGGTATTATATTTTAAATCATCACAATGGGGAAAATTCAGTGATTCAAAGATATACAGAGATTTTTGAAACATTATTTATCTGGATAATAGACTGCAAAGTCTTTTCTCTGGTTATATTTCAGCTTGCCCTGAGAGCAAGAAGCAATCTTGCTGCTAGTATCAAAATGCTGCTGCAGCGGGAAGGTGCTTGATGCATGTGAAGATGAGATTATCCATAGGAAGGAGAGATCCTATAGCTGCGGTCGTGCTGGGGTGCTGTGCTGACTCAACAAAATATCCCCTGCGAATTTGACAGCTGTGTGGTTTGCAGTTTTGGAAATCCAAGCATCTTTCTGGGTATTAGTCTGAAGGCTGTGGACAAGAAAGAAGCTGCAGAGCGGTGGATGAGGGATTAACAAGTGCACAGAGGTCACAGTATTAAACAATATGTAAACTTCACAATTTAGGTCTTGCTTCAGGAATTAGGGTTCGGAGTTGGCCAGAGCTATTTTCTTCAATCTATGGCTGTCTTAGAGTCAGTGTAACAAATAATACATGGTAGCTGACAGCAAGATCTCATGACCAGAAATTTGTTTTGTAAATACCTCTGTGTCAGAGGCTGCTTACAAAAGAGCTCATAACCTAAAAGCAGCAGGCAGGCAGAAGTTGTGAGCCCTGGCAGATGCCATCCATTCGTTGTACTCTGCTGAGTTTTCAGAAGAGGAAAATAGGCCTAATGCTCTCTCTGCTCGCCTCTCTCTATGAACCTGTGCTTTATTATTTTACGATATAAGCAAGTCCACTTTGAATATTTAACTGAAGAAGTTTAAGACAGAATATGTGACTGCTCTCAGTCTACTTCAGGGCAAATTAGTGATGGCTCAAGCAAAGCCAACTGGGAGCTGTTTCTGCTGTAATGCTGCTTTAGCTGTTACAGAGAGGGGACCTGTGGTGCAGAGGACTCAGGTATGTCTCCTGCCAGTGTTGGAATGAGTACAGACAAGGGCCACAGAGATGATCAGTGGCCTGGAGCACCTCTTCTGTGAAGACAGGCAGGGAAAGCTGGGGTTGTTCAGCCTGGAGAAGGGAAGGCTCAAGAGAAAACCTATAGTGACCTTCCAGTACTTAAAGAAAACTGGGGAAGGACTTTTTACAAGAGCGTGTAACAGCAGGTCAAGGGGTAATGGTTTTAAACTGAAAAAGATGTAGATGAGAGGTAAGGAAGAAGTTCTTCACTGTGAGGGTGGTGAGACACTAGAACAGGTTGCCCAGAGAAGCTATGGATGCTCTATCCTTGTAGGTGTCCAAGGCCAAGTTAGATGGGGCTTGAACAAGATGGTCTAGTGGAAAGTGTTTCTGTCCATGGCAGGGGAGTTGGAAATAGATGACCTTTAAGGTCCATTCCCACCCAAACTTTTCTATGATTCTATGAAAACGAAGTGGCTTTACACTTTGCCATTACCGAAGTTTGCCAGGCATGGGGAGCTCTGTCGCATGGTACAAGTCAAATTTATCTGCATCCAACAAGATAAACACATCCTAGCCAAGCTAGTTCCCCTCATGTCCCTTTGTACAGAAACAGCTGATCCCTTTGAGGACTTTACTTCTGGATAAGATGAAACACATCACTGATGTTTCAACATCTGGCCAGTGGTTATGAAGGGAATCCAGATAGCCATATGCCAGCTGGATTGCAGGTGTCTCTAACAAGTCCCTTCTTTCACTCTCTCCCCAGTTTGTACCTTGGTCAGTCTGAGTGCAGAAACATGGACCAACAGGAGGTCAAGTGCAAGATCTTCTGAAAGCTTTTCCTTCTCCAGCCAGTTTATTGTTTCCTGCACCCCTTCACTGACCGAGCTGGATTAAGTCTCCATGACGGGAATTCAGGAATGTAGATTTATTCAGACTTGTTAAAACAGTGGCACACATCCCAAGGAAGACAAATAGCCTTTTGTGAGATAATTTGCTAACACTGTTCCACCCTAACATGTATCTGTCCTGTTATCGCATGACTAATATGGACATAACCCTGAGCACTTTTATCTGACATGCATACGTATGTCAGCCTGATTTGTGTCTTTCTTGGTTGGGTGAAGAAGCCAATGGACTTGTGCCCAAGCAAAACTCGTTGAACTGAGATCAAAATCTGGTGTGTGTTTTTAATTTGCCACTCGTGCCTATTTGCGGTAAGTGGCTTGAGTTCATAGGAACTTTTGCGGAAAGGCTGCTTTTCACTTGGTTGTTTCTTTAAACATATGAATAACAGTTCACAGAATAAAAGTATTTGTCATTCACTATCAATGTTACAGCAATTTCTGTTAGTCACATTATTCTTTTGGTTAAAAGGATATGGGCATCTGATCAGGAAAAAAAACTACCCTGTGAGTAATCCTACACAATGAGTAACAAGTGGCGGATGAATCTTCTTTTATAGCACTTTAATGAACACTATGGAATTCTATAGCATTATAATTACTAGCTTGATGTAAATGATAACCTGAGCTAAATACATTAATGGTCTCCCTGCAGATATGGAAACTGAGGCACAGGGTAAATCAACATATCTGGATGAGAAGTCCTGAATCTCAATTCAGTAAAACTTCTGCTAAGCTGAAACAGAAGGCAAAGAGGCCTTCCTGTTTCAATACTAACACAGCACTCAGGAGATTAAATTCTAGCTGTGTCTCTGCCACAGATTTCCTGTGTTCATTTACCTTCTTTCAGCGAGCGGTAAGCAGTACTGTCACCTTTACACATCACCTGCTTATGTTGTGGGAGCTTTGGGGACTGGGATGAGTCTTTCTCAGACACTTGAATAGCACGTACCATAAACAGGACGTACTGCTGCCTCTGCTGTCAATGTCAGTGGTCAGGCAGAAGGTTTCCAAATAATTTTGGGGTTGAAATATGTTTTTTTGTTATTCCTTCAGGAGATCTGATTTTCACAAAATCATCACCCTTGCAAGCTGAACACTTTCGCTTTCCAGCCCAGACCTGAAAACTTTTGATTGTGAACTTTTGGACAGAGAAGTCCATTTTTTCTCCATGTAAACAGCACATACTATGACGTCTTTATAGTGAAATCCAGCCCCCCTAAAAGGCATTAGTTAAAATCCCAATCAATGGATAAGCAGCCTACACAATTTCTGAAAGTACCTACCTCTTTTTCTTCAAAGCAAAACAAATCAAGAGATCTCACGAATATTTATCAGTGTTCATGTCTCACTGAGAGGTAGTTGAGATAGTTGGCATCACTTTGCTGTTTACTCACTTGACAGGAAGGTTCATGCCAGTATTGCAATACCATCCTTCAGAGAATGCTGGCTTTCCTCTTGTGCTGGGGTGACTCTACTCTTACAGGATCGTTTCTCTGCATTTACCTTGTTGGAGCTGATAGCACAATTCTGTGCAGGAATCGGCTCCGCCTTTTGGCTTGTACAGGTGAAACCGTACAAACAACTCTCTCTTTCTACAATTAATAAATCAAATCTCTAAAACCATTATTGTGCTACAAAATAAAGCTGGAGATACATGAGAAGAAAGTGGATCCTTGACCAAACTGATGCAGCAACCACTCAAAAGTGGTGATTTCTTCTGAGCATTTTTAAAAAGGTAAATCCACTGTGGTTTTTCATGAAGTTTGGTAGGGAATAAGTCCAGATTAAACACATACCTTAGGAATAGCTCTCCTGTAGAGACCCATGAGTCTTTGTTTTCCCCAAT
>JAVSBS010016037.1:0-17500 GCA_033124195.1 Coracias cyanogaster
CAACATGCCAATAAACCTTCAAGATCCAGATTTCCTAGTTTGAAGTTCTTATTACATTTAAAGGGGTGAAAATCCCAGCATACAAATGTCTCCACTGATCCCCCTGGTGCACTCAACTGTCATCTTCAACTGTCATCTTTGGAATGTGCAGGGAACATTTGCTCTCCCTCAGGCCAGGCAAAAAAACCCAAACAACATTAACTTCCAAATATGTTTTAAAGGGTTTAATAGTTTATCTGAAATGAAATAAAAAGATATAGCTACCAACAGGAAAATACACTGAAACAAGCCCACAAATGCTAAATAAGTGCCTAAAAAAATACTGTCCCATGTTCCTGCCCACGGAGTAATCTAAAAAGATGCAACAACAAAAAAATATTAACTTTAATAAGCACCGGCGTGCATTGGGTCACTTATCTACAGTGTGACCAGGTCAGTGCAGAGTTCTCATGGCTAATACAGAACTCCCTCTCCGCTACTCGCACAGAAAAGCACTAAACCAGAAGAATTTATCCAACTAACAGCTCAAACCCACCTTCAGCCTCCAGTTCTAAACTCAGAAGACGACACTGGTGGCCTAGTGAAAACTTAGCTTTGATTGTATTTACATTTGAAAGGCAGTTCTGAAGTTCCACAAAGTGGCACATGTCTGTGTATCTCAAGAAAGAAACCCATTAATTTTACCTGCCTCCTTGGAACACTATTTTTTCCCCCATCTTGGTTTTCAAACAACCACACGTTATCTGGCGTATTTATATATATATCAGTAGAAAGAAACAGCTGAGCAGAAGCCAAAAGCTCCAGTTTACATATTCCACAACTGACAAGTAAAAGCTGTAACAAAACATCAAGCTCCTGCAGACACGTTAATACAGCAAACATTAACGACTGGTTCAGTTCCGATTCACCCTGGAGCAGACAGCTGAGCAGCTCTGGGCAACGAGTACGGCTGGAACAGACAGGAAAGCTGAAGGTGACGAGGAAGGCAGAAGCATCACCAGTTGTACTTACATGTGGAGGGAAAGGCTGCAGTCTGGTTCCGCTCTCCTCTGGGTACGTGACCTCTCCCATGGGGAGGTAGGGCTTCTGACCAGAGCCGGTCTCATACATGGACATGGGTCTGCTACCCCGTGCAGATGGTCGCCGCTTCAGAGAAGAACTGTTGGTAGGGTCTGTGTATTCAGAACCGCTTTGGACCTGATATATATTGGTTGTAGCCTGTCTCCTGAGGTTGGTATTTTCACTCTGTAGCGTTTGGAGCTGAAAGAAACGTTGAGCAGTGGGACTTTGTTTTTCTGATGGCAAGCGTGAAAAGCAAACCAACCACACAACACGTGCTACCAGTAGTTCCAGTTACCAGTAGCTGTGGTTTGATTTTCTTTCAAAATCTACTTGACTTCCGTAGTATAACATAGAAACTTCTACGTTCCAGAGGTGAAAATATTTACGTGCCAGTTTCCAGCACATTTTGCTGGGCTGCAAGCTAAATTAGATCTTAAGATGTGCTGCTGTAGCTAAAGCACACAGCCCATTTCTTCCAGCCTGGCTGTACTGGTGCGTGACTCGTGTAACATAGTGGGGCTGTGGGGGCCGGGACTGCCAACGACACAGGCTTTTGAGCAAAGCGATCCGCCTCAGCAGACAATGCAAGAACTTAGAGGACGTGCACACAAGGCCCATGAAATCTGACAATGCCAGGAAAACAGCAGAGGCACCAGAGGCAGCGCACAGAGAACTGGAGCTTGCTCTGCAGAGCAGGAGGAGAGCTGAGCTTATGAACGTCAACCATCAGCTACTGCTTCCTGAGAAGCCAACAAGAAACAATTTTAAAGCTTTTCATTATGTATGTGATGGATAGTAAAAATGCAACAGTTCTAATTTTTTTCGAGGGAGGGGAGTTACTCAGAGTAAGTTTGGTATATTAACACATCCTTTTTCCAAACTTCTTCCACATTATAAATGTGCTTTTGGTGGGGTTCTAGCCAACAGCTGATGCAAACTCAGACCAAACTCTTACCCACCTATAAGCACCTAAAAAAACCCCGCAGGCATAAAAATTGTAACTTTTCCCATCAGAATACCCGTTAAACTATTTTAATTTTTATTGAGGAGGGATCTCCTCTGAAGTGGCATTCATCAAGTGTAGCTTTGCCTCTTCTTTAATTAACACCTTTGCTTAGTAATTTCCATGGAGAAGGTGAGATGCACAGTTGGATAAAGTGGACAGATTTTTTTTAGTTGATGACCTTCTAAGCTCTTGCTCAGAAAACAAACAAGAAGAAAAAAAAAAGAGAGACCCGAGTGACATCTACTGCTTTAGAACTGCGGAGGAGGCACAAATCTATTAGTGGCTTGCCACAACTAACGCAGCAGCAAATTCCCTGATTGTCCGGAAGTTCCCAGCTAGCCCGTGGTCACACCCCGCGCTCAGCCACGGCGCCCGGCTCTGCCGATTCTTCACCGACCCACAGCCGCTACACGCCAAGTTCAAGAAGCCCTGGAGATGCGTTCGTCAGCAGGACATAAAATCAGTGCAAGGCATCTCCAAGGTGATGGAGTCTTGGCCACGCCAGCTTTCAAACCAAGTTCAGCGGTGGCCCAGCCACGACCTCCCTTCTGCTACACCGCTTTGACTAAATCCTCATTAATTCGCAGGGCCCTAAGGATTTTTTTTAGCCCTCAATAGGCTGTATCTGTTTAAAGCAATTCAGTGTCAGCGAAAAGTTAATTCAACTGATGCAGAGAAAGGCTTAACCAGTACAAGACGAAGGAAACACCCTGGGATCTCTTAGGTCCCTCTCAATATTCACCATTCTGACAAATCCGAAAGGCTGAACCCAACTGTAAGAGAAGGATGGTGCCGAACAGAGCACGACATTCAGATCTGCTGAATCTGCCTCAGATGCCAAGAGCTCCTCAGTTCCCACCACTCTCCAAAGCGCCAGCCTCCCTGTCCCAAAACATCGGGGAAGCAGGTTCCCTTCTGCAGCTGTCTCTGCTTTCTGCAGCACGCACCATCCATCTCGTGGTATCGCCGCTATTTGGACAACAGGACTTTTAACACTAAGAAAAGAATTCAGTAGAAGAAGCCACCAGCCCTTTCTAGGCTGGCAAGACAGACAGGACAGTGAACTCAAGACCGATATAAATCCTCCTTTACCCCACAAAAATCTATTGACCAGAACAGTGGCGAAGCATCCAACAAACTGTTGATTCGTTTCTACAAGGATTAGAAGGTCTGGCTTCCAGACTGGGGTTTCGGAGCTTTAAATTCAGGATTTTAGCAAAAAATGTTCAGTTTTCTGTTTGTCTCAGGCTATCTGTACACAGTAACTCACACTGTAAACGAGATACCTCTAGACAAAAGCTGCGCTGAAGGTTTAAAGCGGTCATTATCACTGTATCCTTTATGTACTATTTCCCATAGATTCAAACGCAGGCAAAAACATAATACAGAGTTTTTCTGTATCAGCAGGCCACGATTTATGTTGCCACATTTCAGATTATTTTCTCCTGCCAAACTGGATGAGATTTTAATTTCCCTCCATCCCAGCTAGGCTTATTAATGGCAAACATGGCGTATTTACAAGAATAGGTGGAAGTACATTACAAAGGTACGTGCACACCTGTAAGACGTTTGCTAGCAACTACGCCTTGGTGAAAACTCCTTATCTTGGAGCAAGACAGCAAAAAACCCACGAGACCTGTAACCACCACCTCGCTCACTTTGAAAACTTATGTCAAAGTGAACTAAGCAGATCGTCGACATCTCCACAAAAACACCCAACATTCAAAGCACGTGCTGCACAGACATCTATAGTCTCACATCTGATTCCAAAGCAGCTCCATTCTAAAATAAGTTTTCTCATCACTCTAATATCGGGTTATTGCATCTCCAGTTTAAGCGCTTTTATTCTAGTCGACTAAAAGCCCACGAGATGAAGGGGTTACGCTGTCGTGCCCATTACCTTCTTCTGCATGACCCTCAGCTCATCGCTCAAGTTGATGTTGACTTTCATTAACTGCTGAATCTTTACCTCGGAAGCCACCAGTGCATTTTTAACTTGCATATATTCTTGGGCTGTCACTGGCCCGTCTGACAAGTCCAAATCCAGGCTCTAAAAACAGGAAGAGAAAAAACAAAATAAAATACTTAGAGCATTGAGAAACAGGCTACCGAAAGAAAGCAAGACAATGAGGTTTCAAGAGCTTTTCATGTAATTACTTTAAAGGAATTAGGGTTCAAATTAAGTTCTACTTAATAAGAGTCATTCTTTAAAATAATTTTAGTCCAATATAAAAGAAACTGGATGTCAATCAACTCTTAGCTTCTCTATACACAAACATTTTTCTCAGGATTTCAGTGACAATACTCTTTGTAAGGGTTTATTTTTTAATATACAATAGCCAACTGGAAAGTGATAAAAGCCAGATCACTAAATATTCAGTGATTAAACTAGAACTACCAGCTCTACGGCCCCTCTTTCACCATGCTGCACTATCTGCAGCAATGGTTTAAAACACTCAGTCACTACAAGTCTGCTGTAAGTATTTCTCCAGCAGGAAGCAGTAAATGTTTGTGGAATACCAGGGAGTGTTTTGGTAGATCCGATCATTTCACCTGTGCGGTGACATCTCTGCCTTAACTCCAGACATGCACAGTGCCACGCGTTACTTTGAGAGATGCCTTTTATGTACAATAAAAATTCCTTAAGTCACAACACTGAAATTTGTTCAAAATCACAGACTGAGGCATGACTTTGAACTGATCAGAAAATGAGTATTTTAATTCATTTGCTGATAATTTATGCATGTTAAATCCCCTCACAAGGGAAAAGCTTGATGGCAGATTACCTTTATCGATAAAACTGGGTGTGTGTATAAATATTTCAAACCTATACCTTCTGCCTGTTTGATTTCGCTGCGTTTGTTTCCAGATCTGTATCTTCATCTGAAGCGACGCTGTCATAATCAGGCTGGTCATTATCCTGACTTTCACTGCTATGTTGGTTGCTGATTGACTTGAGTATCAATTCCACATTTTCTGTAGATCAACATACACCATTTAAAAACGTACTAGTGAGTTTGGAGAAAAAAATGGAAATGCACATTTTAATTAAAAAAATAAAGTCAAAAAAGATCTCCAGAGAGACAACGCAAGACGTGCCATAATAAAGTATCATTTGAGTAGCCCAGTTCAAAAAAGTGAATTTAGATCCACCTAAGAGGTGTGGATTCTTACTGTAGAAAATGCCAAAGCTCTATGGTTTTGTCTTTTCATTTCTTATAAGTGTTTAGACAAGGTAAAGTGGTGAGAATCACGCTTCAGCAGCTTAATAAAATTTGCATAAGGAAAAAAAAACCCCAAACAAACCGGGACTGCACTGAACAAATGGATGTCAACATTCAAAGGAACAAACACAGGCAAAAATTAAAAGTTAGGAAAGATTTTTTTTTTGTTTTTAAATCTTGTCTCCAGAGGGAGCACTAGTGTTCAGATGTTGTTCCATCCCCTCTTGTTGGCACAGGTATTTAATTTCTTTGATATCTATCATGCTCAAATACAGAAACTAAACATTTTCAGGCAAATTAGCAATAAACTCAAGAGCATCCAGATTACAGGGAAGCCCTGCATGCCTCGAGCATTCTAACCACAGGCGTTCTCCTAGCTGCCAACCAAAAGACATGCCACCCTGAAACTGTACAGCAGCACGCTGGACAATTTTACCAAGTTATCACTAAAATCACAACCATTATATATATAAAAAAATATATTCCTGAATTGCACAAATCCACTTACTTAATTGTACTACAAAGACCAACCTTAACAGAGAAATCTGCTGCATTTGGGCATTATTTTGGTGGTCTAATGCATGTTGGCAGTAGTCTGCTATGCACAGGATTTAGTTCTTGTTTACAGAACGGGTATAAACCTCTTTCTTCATCCTTACAGTACTTCTGAACAAGGCTATGGTATCAATTAAGCTACTGAAGAACTGCAGAGAGAAGAGCTAACAACCCAAAGAAGCCTCACCTTTAGAGCCACTGAGAGGATTCCCCTGTTGTCTTCGTTTGGCATCACTTAAAATATCTATAACTAGCGTAGCAAATTCGTGGGCATTAAATCGAGCCAGTTTCTGTCTTCCCTGAATTACAGAATAATGCAGAAAGAGAAAAAGTACATTGTGTATTACACGAACTGCAGAGCTCCCAGGTGAAACTAAGACTACAGCACTTAGAGAGCTGATTTTCAGTTACATTTATTGCAAGAAGTGGGATTTAAATGATTCAGCTGCACACTCCAGGGCAGGGGAAGTGTACAGAAGTTAAAATAGTTTCACAAGTAGGTGCAACCCTTCCACAGTAACCAACGACAGAAAAGCAACATTACTTAGAACACCCGGCCTAATAAATACAAATAGTTTTACAGTATCAAGGAGATTGCATACCTGATTCCTGGTTGAGGAATATTCGGGATTTACGGGAAGAAAAGGGACAACTGTAGTCTCTGTCACAAGCGTACTATGATTCTGAGTGGCAAGCCAAACTGCTCCAGGAAGAAAGAAAGAAAGAAAAAATAACCTTCCTGTACTACTTGACAGCGTTTCTTGTCAAAGGATAAAAGAGCACAATTTCAACACCACAAACAGAACTTTTTTCCTCAGAGCGTTCTCTACTTGGTAAAAAAAGTAAGATTTTTCCAATTATCATCACTTTGAGACAACGCAAGACAAAAAACCCACCATTATCAGTAATTACTGACTACAAAGGTACTTTAAAGAGAACAGAGATCTGCACTAGCACCTTCTACGCAATGTGACAATTCATATTTATTTTAGACACGTTCCAGAGAGCCTCACTCACCTGCATCCGTTTCCCTTCTGTCAACTTCATCATACACATCCATGGCGAGTTCTTCAAACAAGTGGTTGCTGAGCTAAGGGTAGAAGAGAATAATTACAGCTTGGAAATAAAGGCCAAAGTGCCAAGTTTGCCGCATCTAGACAAAGTTTTACTCACAGACTGAAGCTTCTTCTTCGCCGCCTTGGCAAGTTCTGATACGTCTAGACTGCTATGAAAACAAAAAGTGATCATTACATCCACGGCATTTAACAGCTTGTTTAAACACAAATTCTACATTTTGGTAATTCAGTGATTAAACCGTCACTTTTAGCTGAAACTCCTTTATCTTTTAGTATAGCTTAACACATTTATTTTACTAATATTGCTAATGTATCGATTAGCATATTCTTAAGCTTCTCTAAACGACAACTTTAAATTCAAGACAAAAGAATCCCCCAAATCCTTTGGAATACGAATGCCCCCATCTGCACCGCTCAAGAAGCCATCAAGCTGCAGTGCAACAAACAACTTCCTGGAAGGGAGCTGAACAATATGATCCCTCTGACCAAAACCCGAGTCCACAGAGAACGGGATTTGTTCCACTGGACTGTGCAGGAGGCAGGTGACTGTTGGGCTGGCAAACGGCTTCAGCAGTAGGGCCATGCTTCAAATTATCCTTAAAATTATTAGTAAATCATCTTTGCTACTAGTTTCCAGCCTTGAATACGAGCCACAAGATGAAATTTGTGCAGTTCAACAGAATTTGTGATAAGAGCCATAGACCAGGAGCTGACTAATTTTGAATCTGTATTTCTATCCCCCAGGGGAAGACTCCCCTGACCTACAAGGATGGAAAGGCTCAAATAAAACCTCGGTATAATTAACTGACATCACAGCTTGTCTCGTCCCCTAGACAAGAGAAAAAACAGAGCAGAGGACATGAGGCAGAGGTCAGACAGGCTGAACTGCAGGCTCTGCAGCCTGATGAACAAGGCATTTTCTCTGCCTGTCAACTTCCTTCTCCGTGTAATGAGGCAAGTGATACTTACTCTGCTCTGCAAAACACTCTGCACTGAAAATACAGTGATTTATCCAAGACAGCATATCTAAAAACAGTACCCATGTTAGAGTATTTTACCTACTATACGGTTTCTCTAATTTTTATTACAGTTTTTCATAGAAATGTTGTAAGCAATAAGGTGAACCACAGTTTACTTACAGCCGCCTTATTTCCAATTGCACAGCAATAAAAGGAAAATAGGAACTTATGATTAGTGCTTGGTACGTTTTATACAAACATGATTTCATTGATCACAACCAAAAGTTAGCAGCAGTCGGATCACCAAAACCATCAGCCTTTTCAGAGAAAAATGCAGCTTTTTTGCAAGTATTAGTTCCAAAATACTGCATCGGGAAACTCATATTCCTTATATTATTTACAAAATCTGCTTTCCAGGAATCCCGTGTGTTCCCTCAGTGTAACTGTCTCACCTTCCCCCTGCATTTTAACAAATAACAGTAAACTGCTAGATTTTAAATTACGATATTAATTGCAGAAAAAAACCTAAAAGCTTCCAAGGTTAATAAAGGCACACATTAAAGTTAGAATGAGAAGTTTGAAAGTTGTTCCAGAAGGAAAGGAAACTTAGTTATTAGGGGTTTTTTTATGTTGATGTTTTCAGACACGCCACGGAATCAGCAACTTACCTGTCTGCCATCTGAGGTATAACAAAGTGCTGTCCGTTTTTATGCTCTAGAATTGAAAACAAATTGCACTTTAATTAGTTGCTACTGGACTACAGTTTTCCGTATTGTCAGGACATACAGCTGGGATTCAGTCTTACTAAAAGACACAGCGATGAGAAACCCAAGAATATATGCAGGCAAACACAGAATAATTTATCTTGCCTGTAATTACTCATTTTCCAATTCCAGGAAGCTAGCAAGTCTTAGATCAAGGTTCCTACTGCAATTTCCTGGTGTTAGCAGAGATTCCAATTATGGCTTTTTAACTGTATTAAAATTCCATTAATAACAACACAAAAGAAGTTCTAACATATGTGCTTTTATAGCAACTAATGGCTAAAAATTTTTAAGTGTGCTTGTGTTCAAAAGGTACCCACTTAATAGATGATTTCCCTGCTTTTGCATTTCAACCAGAAGAAACTACTTAGAAGAGTTGCTACAGTATCTCCTGCAGACTACTCAACACTTCCAAACCCTCTATTTCATCTGCAATTCACTCCCTGAAGTTCAACAGTACTCATCTGATCTTCAGTGTAGGTTTCGCCACACTTTCAAGGTATTCCATGTATAGAACATACATTTATGGGAAAACAAAAGGAAACTTCATTTTTAATTTAGGCATACTTAATCCTAAAGTTTTGAGTCTTAAAATTATCTGAATTTTAAATGCGTTGTCACTAATCTGACATCTTACACTTCTTTCTATATCATTTCTGTAACGTTAGAATATTTGAAATGCACATCAGAAGCGCAGTAACGCTGACACAAACATTAGATACCATAGCTGGAACTGGCCTACAATTAACATGAAAGATCTCGAAGTGTGGTTTTTTTTCCTTACCTGGTTTCCTGCCACAGAGATAGAAAGCCAGCCTGTCTGTGAGCTCATACTGGATTTCCACGAGGCGCTCGGCCAGCTCATGATGCCCACCTTGACTGGTTCACACACAAGGGTCATCAGTTATTTTGAAACATAAGAAAAATTAAAACATGGTCTCAGAGATTGACTTAGTACAAGTGCTCAACACTGCGGGCGTTTGAGTGTATCAACACCGCGCGCTGTGAAACAGAAATATTCTGGCACATTTTGTTCTGCAACCAAGCGAACTTCCTCAGATTCCATCTACGGCCTCAATTTAAAAGCAATCAGAGCAATGGGGGCACTTTAGTTACATAAACGTGCAGCTTCTTGTTGATCAGTAAGGTCCAATTTGGCATTTAAACACAAAACCCCTCAATGCTGCGCTGCAAATCTTGCAGTGCCTCCTTACTGCCCAACTGACAAGCAGAGACACTGACGTTAATCTCTCTTGGTATGACTGTTGTCCACCCTTGGGAATTCCAGAGCCTCTCTCGAGGTGGGCTTTCCTGCGGGCACTGTTCTGCAATGGGATGTGCCTGACACTTCCTGCCACCAAACCCGCCAGTCCCACGGCTGCTCCGCAGCCCAGCTGTGCAGCCCAGCCCTTTCCCACCGCAATTCCCTCGTTATCTGCGCTCCTGGACTCTACACAACTTGCAGAAACTCTTCTCCTTGGATGACGCGTCTGCAAGCTTGGCACAGCCCATTTCATTGGGATCACAACTGTTGTGCCAAACACCCAGGAGAACACAGGCTAGGAAATGATGAAAACACTTATTGATACTCTTGATGCATTGGCTCCTTCTGGAAAAAGTACTTATTGGCATTTAGTCATCCAATTATTCTCAGGGCAGAAGCAGATTCCTGAACATCAGTTAATATATAAGGGCATCATCCCACATGTCCGAGCCTTCTACCTTGCACAGTCAACTGGAGTTTTCCCGTTGGAATCTTGTGTGCCTGGATCAGCACCATAAACCGCTAATAATTCCGCTTGTAGAGTCTGTCCTGCCTTAGCAGCCACGTGCAGCGGGGTGTTTCCTTTCTCCTACAAGTGAGTAAGGAAAACGTACACTTAATCAACAGGTCCGAGGAGACGGTTGAAATATAACGTGTCAGTTGAAATCAGTATAAATATTACAAACTGCAAGAACTGACTGTATATAAAAATAACAAATAAAGGGTTCGTACAGGATGAAAGAAGTTGGCTTGAGCTCCTAAGGAGAGTAACCGCAAGCACGTCTCCAGGTTCCCTGTCCTTACACTGGAATGGAGTTGCTGGAAAAGAAGCAGGATTCTACTTAATACAGTGGCAATACCTTGTGATTCAGCATTTGTTTTTTCAGCCATGTTTTAAAAGTGGGTATGCAAGAGTTTCTGCTACAGCTGTTTTGGGTAAACATTTTTCCCCAAGTTAACCTCAATTGCTGCCCCTCAACCACCCACCGGATCACCAAAACAAAGGGGTTCAAGTTTTGGCTGTATTTACTTCTGCCATAGTGCTGAAGCACAGCAATAGTTATCTCAAGTTAAAAACAACGAATTTCCTTCAGTCAGATTTCACCGTTCGGTTACGGACGAGCTGCAGCTTCTGCAGGCTGCCAGAAAAGCCCCACGAACCTTACTGAGATCTTTGGCAGTGACGCTGTCGTCTTCACGGCACGGCAAGCGATGCACAAACGCTAACATTTGATATTTGGCTCTAATGAATTCTGCTTTGTTGGGGCTGCAAAGAGACACCCAAGCGATGGAAGGGAAAGAAAACAAGTATTAGTGCTTTCACAGTCATGCAGATGCTCTAGAAGATGGAAAATCCACAGGTGAAGGCTGCATTAGCTCCTCGCATGTTACTAGGAGCCAAGTTAGACGTGGAAAAACATTCTCCTTAAAAAAACCCAACCCAGTGCAGACTGTCTAACTACACAGAGCACAGTTCTGTTACAAACACCAAAATATCTGCAGGCTCTAGGATGTAGAGTCTGTTTCTTAGAAGTAAATATTACTATATGCAGTCATTCACATTTTAAAATGAAGCAACATATTCAGTGATGGAAATAACTCAATTTTAAAAAAATTCTTCAACCAAGCTCAATCTCAGCAGCATTCAGTTAACTAAAGCGCGTGGCACGAGAATTAAAAGTCTTTTGGTTCAAGTACAACTAAAGGTCCTCACTATTCAAAACTAGAGGTCAGGAAGGAATTGTTCAGAGAATTCAAGCAATGTATTTCCATTTTTGCAATGATTTTTTTTTTTTAAATCTATCATTTAGCATTTTTAAAAATAAAAAAAAAAAAAAGAGTGAACAGATAACTAGTTTACTCCTATTCTCTTCCAGTGACAAAACATACATGGCTGCCATGGATACCTTGCTGCCTCTGTCACTGCTGACTAAAACCACCCCATTTCTGCAGAAGAACAGCTCCATCGTTCCCCACTTACTGCACTTTGTCCTGCGGGCTAGCTTTGCGCCTTCCGCTCATAACAGAGGCAGGGTCCAGCAACGAGTGTTCCCATATGGAGTTAGCACCGTTATTGTACAGGGTTTCAACCATCTGAAATCCAAAATGTGTACAAAGAGGCAGTAAGGGACAGACAAGTTGGATTTTAGTGGTCCACCAGAGCAAAACAAGAGAAATAAAAGGAGCCTAACGTTGGAAAAGAAATCTTAAAAGGATCAGCCCCTCTCAAACAAAAGCTTAGCAATTTTAATTCCATTTAAAACGTCTCAAAAATTTCATGTAGCTAGTTTTAGTGAAAGACAACACCGTGTTACTTTTTACCTGCAGCAGCGTTGGAGGCCACGGCGTATGCTTGAGATGTCTCACTTGGGAGATATGACGCCCCAAACTGCGATGAACACTACAGCACTCGTCGCAGATCAGAATCCCTCTGTTTATGGACGCCCAACAGGGATCTGAGGAAGAACACATTAATTACGACACCGAAGGCACCGTGAGGTGAAGGAGCCCTGCCTTCCAGCCTCAGCTCTACTGCTTCGCTCTTGTGTGAGCCTCTGAACGTCAGAGCCTCGCTGGGTCCCGAACAGCCCTGGCGCTTGTGGGGGATGGAGGCGGCCTGGGACAGCGAGGAGAGCTGCTGTGGGAGCTCCGAGGAGAGCCCCGCTACCGGCAGCTCCTCCTAGGAAAACACTTCCCTTTGTAAGCCGACACTAAATTCATTATCTTCTTGAAGTGCTTATTGTCATTTGGTGGAGCCCTACAAAAATATTTGTAGCCATAGTACCTGAGCAGCTCAGAAGTCTATAAATAAAGAGTGGTAACAGTGGTCATGCTTTTCCACACACTGCTCGGCCTTCGGTCTGTATTACTGCAATTGTTTTTAATCTCCCCATCAAATAATAAAACCACTCAGGAGTGTCACAGTAAAAAAAGAAGGGCAAAATACACGTGTCAAGCGAAAGGCTCAGTGAAATCAAAAACTGTCGAGCAAACTAACTTCAACTCTGAACAGATCCAAACGGAAACCACCTTACAGAACCAAGCCAGAGACACAACTGATGGAAGGTGAAGTCCTAAATAATCTACGCTGGCTATTAGGTAGCGTCAAACATCACAAAGTGTGACACCAAGTAGGAGCGTTACACCAGACCGAAACTGGACGCATGCACAACAGGCTGTTAAGCCAAGGTCCCTCTGCTCAGCCTGCCACAGAAACTCCAGTTTTCTGCCCGCGACACGTGGAACTCCACGTGCCAAGAGCCCAGCAGCAACAGGCAGCTGGGAGGTGAGACCGCGCTTCAGAAGGAAAAAGGAATTTGAGATCTCTTCTATTTTGGACAATTCTTCTGAATTTCAAATCCGGAGATGAGTCTGAGGCTAAATGAGTACGAGGCAAGGCTCATACCTGACAAGAGAACTCCTGCATCCTGTCAGAGTGCATCTAAGCAACTGTGCATCACAAAGACGCCTTCTCTGACCCATGCAGTGAATTTACTGAATCCCTGGAAGATGAGATCTGCTCATGGTTGTGGTTTTAAGCAGAGTTGATGTGTGTGTGCTGAAGGCAATGGAGGCAAACCCGTTTGAACCTCAGGCTACAAGGGAGCATCTACTCACGGATAACCATCGCAGCCTGGGGCCAAACTGAAGCATGTTTCAGGGAAAAAATCTAGCCCCATTAAAAAAAACCCCAAATTAATAACAAGCACACAGCCTCCTTATTAAATCATTCCGTTATTTTAACAACTTCCACTCCAAGAAGGGAAAATAAAATATCACTGAAACGAGCTGCAGTGGCGCTAACCTAATGACCCAAGGCTGGCGGCAGCCTTCCAGATTAACGAGCCCAGTCCCTTTTCGTTACAGCCGACCCCATCACACACTCACTCCTCAACTGACAGGAAGGCCGTTGGCATTTCTTGTTCCAGTCCCTACTTACAGCCGCTTCCGAGCCTCGCTCTGTTTGCACTAACAGTCATTGTCAGGTTTTCTTCTTCACGTCCACCTCAACACCAACTTAACTGGTTCCAGCCAACAGTTGTTTAGCCACGACAAAGTCACGTTTATCATTTCATAGCAGAAACAGGGCTTGAAAATTTGACCGAAGAAAAAAAGCCGAGGCCTTGGTTGTAACTGCAGCTTGTGTTCTACTTCAAAGAAACCCCACTGACCAAAGAGGTCATGGTTACATAGAACCAGTCAAGAACTGGCACCATCGGAAACACGGATGTGTGATGCCAAAAAAAGACGACAATAAAAGGAAAACAAAGACAGACAATAGACGGCTTTGTGCTGACAGGCCCAGAGATGCTCTCTGCTCCTCCAAAGCGTTGGGGAGGCCAGCGAGGACCGAGAGCAGCTCAGACCCTGGCTTAGGAGCTGAAATGACACAGAACAGAGTGGATCTGGCAGCGTGCGTGGTGGAGAGTGATCGAGAAGCAGAGGGAAGTCGAGCACGGCAACCTGTTTTCTGAGTCATACTGGTTTAACTGAAAAGAGTATTTTTTTTAAATGAAACTGTACAATAAATTTTAGCCCCTCCATTCAACTCCTACCTGGCTTAGCACCATTTATTGTGCCCAAGTAACAGATGAGGATGGGCCAGGGAAAAAGTGTTAGTCTGGAGAAACCAAGAGAGCTGTGAGGTGATGCGAAAATGGGTATTTCAGGTTTAAATTTAATTTAATGAAGTATCTGTGCTGTTATTTATTTGAATTTTTAAAAGAGACGCAATTATCAACACAATCAACAGAATACCGCAGGGAAGAAGCTCAAAAGATAGGTTAAATCTGCTTTCAGGAACATGGCAGAGCGATTCAAAACAGGAAGTGTGTGAAGACGACAAGCTCAAACCGTGAGTTCAAGAAGTGAACTCCTGCCTCAGAAGAGGAAGTGTACCAGGAAAGTACACCTAAAATTACCTCGTGTAAAAGAAAACCGTACTTTGCCACAGAAACAAAGCGTGGATCGATGAAGGTCAAGGGGCGAGCGCTGATTACGGCAGCAGGTGGGTATTCTGCTCGCGCTCCACCTGATCGGGGTGAAAAGCTGCAGGGCCCCAGGTCTCCCGATCAGCCGCACATGTGGCAGCTCCCAAACGCCTCCCACAAACCCCCTGATTCAAGTAAAAGAAGGGTTTGATTTTTTTTTTTTTAAGAAATGATTAAATTAAGATTTCTTTATATATGGATAAGCCAGCAGATACCTTCATGAAGATCAAATAAATACCTCACAACACTATAACGTCATGACACGAGGAAATAAAAGGCCGGCTTCCAAGATTAATAGTGATTCTGACACGCCAGCCAGTCCTGAGGAGCTTAACTTATCTCTGAGTCACAACACCACCGATGTTTAGAAGCATAGATATCCTAACTTGGATGAGATAGTGACAACTGCCTGCATGATACACAAGCTCTATTTATTATGAAAATAAAGTTCTATGAAGATAAAAGTGGCTCCCTGGGAGTTAATTTGGCGTAGGTTGTGGGGTTTTTTTTGGTTTGGCTTGGGGTTTTCTTTTAAGCAGAAGTCTCATGTTAGGGGAGTTGTTGTCCCCTTGCCCACATTGTATCTTCTAGCCATTCAAATGTTATCTACCTTACAGTGTTTTAATTAATTTCAGTGTGTACACAAGTAATTCTATTGGAGGAACCAGCACAGGACGCAAACAAAACCTACATAACTCTGAGAAGGAAAAAACAACAAATACACACGGTTGCTAAAAACCAAAAAAATATTTACTCTTTACAAAAGATTTACTCTTAAACTGGCCAGTCTTAAAACAGAGCAGCAAAACTACAGATGGTCAGAAAAGGAGATGCAGCTGACTTCCTAAAAGCCAAGATCTGTGGCTTCCAAACTCACCTTCGGTGTGAGATGGACAAGGAGCGTGTCAACACAGAACACGTGTTGCTCATCCAACACTTCCAACCAGACACTTCAGAAACACCCTTTCTTTGGCAGTCTGTGATACCCGCACTCAACCCAGGCCACGGCGCAAGTCTCAATTACACTCCAAAGCCTCAACTTTACTTCCCCCTGCCCCTCAGGACACGGGATGTCCCCAAAGCCAGCCCCGCTCTCCCCTTCCCCAGCCCCCGAACGGCCCCTGCCCCTCTCAGGGACACATTGCCAGCCCACACCCGCCTCCCACCTTTTTCTCCGCGGCTGGGAGATTTCTCCAGCCAAGCCCTCCTCCTTTCGAGGCTGAGGAGTTCCAGACTCACTCGGTTCCAGGCTGTCCCCGGGCCAGCCCCGCAGCCCGGCCCCTCAGGGCAGAGGGGCAAACAGCCGGGCGGCCTGTCGGCTGCAGAGCCAAGAGCCGCCCGAGGAGCGGGCTGAGCGCCCCGCCGCTCGCTGCGAGGACGGGCCCTTCAGAAAGCGGCCGATACCCACGAAACCCGGTAAAACCGGCTCCCCACCGCCGGGGTGGCCGCGGCAAGGCGGTGACAGCCCCGGGGAGGCGCGGGCCCGCCGCGGGCAGCCGGGGCCGCGCCGCTGACAGGACCCCCCCCCAGCTCCCCGCCATGGCGGGCCCTCCGCGCCCCAGGCGGGGGAAGCGCCGCTGCCCGCTCCGAGGGCAGGGGGATGGGCCCGCCGCCTTCGCCGCGGCCGCCGCCGGTGCCTACCCTGAGCGCTGCAGTCGGCGCAGACCTCGCTGCTCCTCAGGCGCTTCGACATGGTGCGGTGCGCGGCGGCGGGGCCGGGCGCTTCCCGCCGCGCTAACGGGTCCCCGCCGGCAGCCCCCGCCCGGCGGCCGAGCCGAGGCGGCAGCGCGCAGGCGCACGGCGGCAGCGCCGCCCGCCGCTATTCACCAAGCCGCGTACGCCGGCGCAGGGCCGCGCTCCGCGGGAGAACGGGGCTGGCACGCCGACATCTTTGCTCCTGGCAAGAGGGCGGCGGTCCGCCGAGGCGAGGCTCCGTCAGCCATCTTTGCCCCTGGCGGGCGCCCGCCTCAGGCCGCGCTTTGCTTCTGGGGAAGCACAGAGGCCGCCCGGGAGCGGCTGCGCAGGCTGCGCGGTGTGCGCTCCCGCCCAGGCGGAGCTGGGGGCAGCGAGGTTTCGGTACGCCGGCGGACGAGGCCGCTCCCCGTCAGGCCCTGCCCTCACCCATCATGGCGGGCGCTCCCGCCCCGCTCCGCCGCAGAGCGGCCGGGCGAAACCAACGCTGCGCAGACGCGGGGGGTGCGAGGACGCCGCCGGCGCTGAGCGCCGCATCCGGCCTAAGGCCGCGCCGCCGCCGCCCACCCCCGCCGCGCAGAGGCGATGGGGCAGCCCGGGGGCGGGACGCTCCATCCGCCGGGGGAGGCGGGGGGTAGAGTGGGCGGGGAGCAGCGACTTCCTCTTTCCGTGGGCTCGCCGGTGGCGGCAGGGTGAGGGGAACCGGGGGGAAGCTTCCCCCGCATCCTCCGCGCTGTGGTTGGTCCCGGGCGCTGCTCTGGAGGGACGGGACGGGACGGGACGGGACGGGACGGGACGGGACGGGACGGGACGGGACGGGACGGGACGGGACGGGAAGGGAAGGAGGGACGCGGGGGCGGCCGGGGTGTGGGGCCGGGAGCGGCGGGACCCTCGGGGGCTGAGGGGA
>JAVSBS010016039.1:0-22556 GCA_033124195.1 Coracias cyanogaster
GATCCTTTTCTGCCAGGCAGCTTTCCAGCCACACTTCCCCAGGCCTGTAGCATTGCATGGAGTTGTTGTGACTGAGGTGCAGGACCCAGCACTTGGCCTTGTAAAACCTCATAGAGTTTACCTTGGGCCATCGCTCCAGCCTGTCCAGATCCCTCTGCAGAGCCTTCCTACCCTTGAGCAGATCAACACTCCCACTCAATTTGGTGTCATCTGCAAACTTGCAATTGTGTTTCTGTACAAGCAATATCCTCAAATTTTTAGGGAGTAAGTCAGCACTGGGAGGAGGTTGTATTGTATCTGAGTAAACTGTTGAAGATGATGCAAGATTTTAACATTTCTCTTTACATAAATGTAAGTCTTGCATTTTCAGCTTCCCTCTTCCTTATTCCCTGCATAAACAGGGAATGCAATCTGTGAAAACACTACTTTTCAACCCTTGTGTTATTTTTCCAGATCCCACTTTTATAAGCATTTGAAAGAAATATGAACTGTAAGACTGAGAAGGTCTTTGTGATAATTTAGAATAATCTCCTGTATGGAGGGACTTTCTATACACCAAGGTATCACTTAAATTTTTATGATTTATTGCCTATTGTTAAAAAAATCTCCAATGAGAAATATTTTATGATGGCTGTAAAGAACTTCAGTACTCTTGTACATCGTATAGTTAGTTCGTAAGTTAAGATTACTTCCTTGTGTTTCCTTAAGGAGGGAAGGTACTGTTTATTAATATTAATTGAAAGTATAACATCGTTAGTAATTATGAATATTATTTTGTTTCTAATAATAGAGCTGAAAGGGATGACAGAGTTTACTGTGGTGTGTAGTTCCTGGTATATTGAATGGTGTTCTATAATATAATTTCATTGAGTTTGGAAAAAATCAAAAGCTTTATCAAAAAGCTCAAAAATAGAGGTAAAATAGAAGAAAATGGTACCATACAAGGAATATATTAAATATAGCATTAGAAAGGGTTAGAGAAGAACTGGAATGCCATCGTGATGCTCTTTTCTGCATAATGACCACTGTTTTCACTAATTATTACCAGACAGCTGGGACCTCTAAAGATTGCCTAGTACAACCCCTTCTCCTCTAAGCCTGAAGTTATCCAAGACTTCAGAATTAAAAACTGTCATCTCGAATACTTGTATAATTTAGGACATGTAGTTACTGTTCAGCATCTAAGGATGTTGCTAACTTCTTTTGTGCTGCTTTTTTCTATTCTTTGAATGTTATGTATTCAATGTCAATTGATACCTTGTGCTCTTCCAAGTGATCAACTTCAGCAAAATCAAGCTTCTGAAAACAAATGTGGAATTAAGGCACAGAGTGATACAACCTATAATCTGTCCCTTCCAGAGGCAGAAACTTGCCTCTGGAATTACTGTCTGTTAACATTCATTATGTTGGCATATCAGTATTGATTGCAGGAGGATTAGCCAGAAGAATTTAGCAGAGAGAAGGCTGCGGTTTGGCTGATCTTTCATGACATGGAGAATTCTAATGTACTTTTGCCCCTTTCAGGTTATTAAGGCATCCCCATTTTTCTTTTGATAAAAGGGAAGAGAAGTGTATATTGTTGAGCCATATTTCATTTCAGTTTTTGTGGATGGGAGGAAGGAAATGGTGAAGTCCTACTGCAGAGATGATAAAGTGGGACACTAGATAAGTGAATGTACCATGCTTGACAATGTTGTGAAAATAGGGAATGAGATTGGCCTTTTTTTTGCAGTTCTCTACGATCTCTGCCAAACTCTCCCTTCCATATGTTGTTTAGCCATTAATCGTTTAAAAGCCACCAGTACATGAATAATCTCTCTGAAGCCTTAGGGTTTTAGGTGAAGTTGGTTTTCATTGGGGTTTACTGTTCTGGGCTTGTTACTTGTTTGGGGTTGGGGTTTTTTTGGGGGGTGGAGTGAGCTGTATGCATATGTATGCTTTGTGCTCTTCCTTGGTTATGTAATCCAAGCTGTGTGTTTAACTGGATGCACCGACTCATCTAGTCACTCTGATCAAGCAGTGTTCTTGCTTGCCAGTTCATCTTAACTTCAGTAACCTTCTTCCCTCAGACAGTGTGCAGTGGGCTGATATGTACCTTAATTATTTGTTTTCTTGAGTTTTCAGGGTTTTTAAATAGCCTTTCTTCAAACCCTGATTTCATTCGCATTGGAGTTCTTATCTCTGGAGAGTCAGCTGTATGGGGGGAAAGGCAGTTCAAGTCTACCTTTACACTATCCCTCCAAGAAGGCTAACATTTTGCATCCCTCCAGATCCTATTACTTCAGGTCAACAGTCTCACACACTCTCTTCTTCCTGCTACTACAATTTGTTCCTGTTTTCTTGCCCACTCTTGTTGAAAGTTAGCCTTCACTATAAAACTGTTTTTAAAGAAAAGTCTATATTTCTTTTTCCCTTGCTATCCTAAAACAAAAGCAAACACTTCAGGCATTTGTGGTATTAGTAGTATGCCTGTAGTTCTGTGGTGGCTTAACCGTGGCTGAGCACCAGGAGCCCACCAAGCCACTCTATCACCACCCCCTTTTCCTCTCTCTCCTCAGCAGAGCAAAAAGGGGAAGGAAAATAAAATGGGAAAAAAAACCCCTTGTGAGTAAAACAAAAGCAGTTTAATGGTAACAAAGCAAAGCTAAGCAAAATCAGCATGTGGAAACAAAGAAAAACAAAGATTTATTCTCTACTTCCCATCAGTAGGTGATACTTGGCCACTCCCTGGGAAGCAAGGCTCCAAGACACGTAGCGGTTGCTCTGGAGGACAAAGGAATGGTCCCCCCTCCACTTCCTTTTCCCTAGCTTTATAGTTGAGCCAACATCATATGGTATGGAATAGCCCTTTGGTCAGTTTGGGCCAGCTTTCCTGGTTGTGTCCTCTCCCCAGTCTTGTCTACCCCCATCCCACCGAGGGGATCAATATTGGGAAGAGCCTTGGTGCTGTGCGAGCACTGCTCAGCAGCAGTCACACCACGGGTGTGTTATCAACACCCTTCTAGCTCCCAGCACAAAAACACTGCATCATGAGGGCTGCTATAGGGAAGGTCAGACCAGACACACTCAATACAAGTTCATTCTTAGAATATTGGGAAAGATTTTACTGACAGGACAAATTGAATAACAAAGGCATATCCATAAAAACAAGTGGGATCATATGAAAATGGAGCATTTTTAGGTAACTTGTATTTGCATTTTGGAAACTGATGAATGTGAGTTTTAGCACCAGTTAGTTTACCAAAACTTATAATTCTGGAAAGTATAATGAGACACACAGCTACATCCACATATGAGGGACACATGTTTAGGTTTTATGATGTGATTTTAAGTAGAGGTTATATTATGGGAACCCCTTGTTCGAAAGACCTCCAACCTACACAGCAAATTTCTAACTACTTGAAGTTGTCAGTGGAATCTAGATAATCAGAAGTTTGTCTGGGCATCTGCTATTCCTTTAGTTTTGTTTCATTAGAATTGGTTTATCCTGGTGAAGTTAATCTGTGAGGGTGTATAGAGTTCCAAAATTACCATCTATGATTCAGGAATTTCCTGACCTTTTCCTGGACATTCACTTTTGTCCACTCTTATAGATAGAATACTTTGTTCTGATCCAGTACAATAGGTTTTTTAAGCACATGGATTTTTAAGAAAAGCTGATCTTTAAACAGCATGGACTTCTCAACCTTAATTCTAACAAAACAGGTATTTTGTCATAACTTTGTTTGCATTCTGCTGAAATCCACAGGAAAGCAATTGCTTCACTGCTGTTGCCCACTTGGAATCCTAACAAATAAATGATACAATGAGGGCTTTCTTAATCTCAGTGACTGGTGCTAAAATAAAAGGTGGCCTGCAATCAGGAAGATATTTCTAGTTAAAAGAAGTGCTGAATGAAGTGTGGTGATCAGTGCTATAGTGCCAGAAGCAAATGCTTATTGATTCTGACCTCTCTACATTATACATCTTGCTGATCAACTCTCTGATAGTGCTGTCAGACACTGGAGCATGAGATTCAGAGGGATAGATAAGCCAGAGCAGGTTTCCACAATGATTGGATCAAAGGCCTGGGAGTCATTCTACAATTTCTTCACTGTAAAAGTCCTTTCAGTGTCTGTTTTGCTTTGCAAAAGGAAGATAAACATATCCTGCTATGCAGTAATATTTCAGTTTTACTTGTTGCTTAAATGTTTTCACTGATGCTTTCTGTGTCATCCTCTGGGCACAGCCATCTTAGTCCTTCAAACCACCTGTTAAATTAACATACTTTTCTGTTTAATTTACATACGTTTAAAAGAAAAATATGCTTTCTTAGCTCCTATTCAGCTTCTTTTACAAAGTGCACATTTGCAAGTTGTGTAATATGTATGGTGGCTTCTCTGAAAGCCCCATACTTAATGTCTGTGCATATTGAAGAATTTGGTTGTTATATTCTGTAGACCTGAAATTAAGATTAAATTCTTAAAACAGAGATAGTGTCACTTCTCCTTTCAACTTCAGAGAGAGTTGGTATTCAAGCTTCAGGAACATTTTGCATTTAAAAGACATGTGTGTGGAGGTTATTCATAATGCTATCCCTCTCGACAGTCTGGATTAATTCATTTTGTCTCCAAGACAACAACCATGGCTTTCTTAAACCAAACACAGCTTCTAATTAATGCCATCTAGGTATCTGGAGGCACCATTGCTGGTCTGTAGTCTTTTGTGTCTGATCTAGCTGAAAAATGCCTGTATCCCCTGAACAAAAGAAAGATATGTCCATGATGTGAAAATGAGCAGATGAAAGTGAGAATAACTATAAAATTAGAACACAAAATTTCTACTATTTTTTTTTTAATCCTCTCCATACCAGTCTTGATAAAGTGAAAATGAGTCATTTCCACTCCTGTCTATCAGCTGCTGTTCTTTTCTATAGTGCTGAATGGCAAATATGAATGATTTTCTGTGAGTTTTCCTTAGGGTTTTGAGGGAACCTCTGTTCCCTTCTTTAGCTTCTTCTGAGATTCAGTGCCAACATCTGGAGGGCATACTCAGAATGTTTCTGTTGTTTCCTTCCTTGTGTGCAGCAGGCAAATAGATGTTTTTTTCTTTGATTTCTTTGTGGAACTTTGTGGAGAATGCCTAGAGGGTTTGGTAGAGTTTATTTGCTTGTTTGTCTTTTTTTTAGCATTTTTTCAATGTCATTTGAATGTGCTGCTTTCCTGTCTTATCTGAATCAGCAAATAAGAGTGATGCTTGTTTTTACCTGTTTTGTTGGTGGGTTTTGCTATCAGTAGTTATTCTGTTATTCTGTAGAAGAAGATAACTGTAGAAGAAGAAAACTTATTCTGTGATGACTTTATTGATATTATGTTTGGACGGTGTAGGCACTCAAGAATCAGATAATTCGGTGGAGTATCCTCTCCAAGAAGCACGGGTAACTATGCAGCACTGCTGTAGTTCTCATCCTTAAGTATTCTCACTAATTCTAGGTTGTAGCAGTCCTGAATTGAGAGTATCAGTTTCATCTCGCTTGAGTTGTGTTTTCTGAGCTGTGACTCCCAGCTTACACCTGTGTCATAAAGACACATTTAAAGCCCTCTGGAGCATAAATATTTAGCAGCCCCAAAGTGTACGGCTTATTTGGACAACTGACTTTTGAAAAGAAAAGGTGCAGGAGAAACTGCGTATGCATGTCAGGAGCCCAGCTCCTGGAGTTGAGGAAGGAAGCTGAGCAATTTCCCGATAAATTGATTAATCCTTTCTCCACACAAATACAAAATTTGAAGATGACTTCAAAGCATAGTAAACATCATGATTCTGGATGCCATAAAATTATTTGAGATTTGGGGAGATAAAGGAGGCAGCATAGCTCAGAATGTGATGGTAATCTGGCACAGCTGATAGCTTCCTAAGGCATGGGGAGGACTGTGAGCTTTCACTTTTATTCACATATCTAGCAGAATGCAATGACTAGGCGATTCGAAATAATGTCTTTATAGGCCATAAAAAAGGCCTCACTGTTTACTCCTGTGAATGTGTATGGTGCAAAATTCTGTTAAAAATTAGTAAGAAAATACTAGAGTTAATTTCTGTTTCTGATGAGTCTCCCTTCTATTTTTGTTTGCTAACTTGTTTCTTTGTTTGGGCAAAATAGCAGATTCTATTAGTTGAAGCTTTTAACAGCTCTCTATGCACCCCAAACCAGTGAAGCCATGCATTTCCATACAGGAGGGTTTTGCCTCTTTATTACTTGCTCTGATGTGAGCAGCAGCCCATGGCAAGGACTATAGTGAACCATATAACATCATTACTATTAATGGGCTCAGAAAGCACAGTCCATGAACATGCACTAGTTCAGCTTGGAAAAAAAAAAAAGTAGACATTTTACCACACTTCATTCAAATGATGAATGAAAATGCTGAGCCATTTCTACAAGACAGATGAACACTCTGAGCTGAGGAAGGCTGTTCAGGCAGACAGCATCCATGAAACCTATGGTTATGAAAGATGACTGCAGTATCTTTCTATATCAGTATTAATGATGCTTAAAATGCATTCCTGAATATACACATCTGCTTACAGATGTAGATAGATTTGAAGGCATGCCATGCTTTGTGGGTTTTTCTTTAACTGATAGATTAGTGGAAGTGGCTGCTGTAGTTCAGCTTCATAACTTCACTAATGTAAATTGAAAAAGTTTGGTTATATTTTGACAAATGTTCCTGTCTACAACAAATCCTTTGAACCATAATAATTTTTATCTAGAGATGTGCCAAAGTACTTGAGAATAATTTGGGCAGCTGGCGAACTGTTACCTGCTAGTTCATGAACAGAACTTTTACCTCGTCCTTTCTTTCCACTTCTTGAATTTGTCTAAAAAATTGTTAGCACAATGGGGGATTCTTTGCTTCTTTAAAATATTTGGTTTACCTTTTAACATACTGTTGTATTGTAGTCACATGTATGCCGACATACTTACATGGTATGCTACAGAACTGCTAAGGTGGTAGTATAGTACCAAAAAATATATGATAAAATTGTTGATGAACTGAGGTATGTGAGCTGTGCTTTAGTATTCTCTTAGTACACCAATTGCAGATGACTTTTTGAATGGTACAGCTTATTGACTAGCAGAAATACTATGAAAAACTAGCAGCTTGGGAAGCAAACACAAGAGATGCGATGAAAAATTTCCCGTTCCATGTCACAGAATCAGGGAATCAGGTCATAGAAATCATAGAATCATAGAATGTATTGGGTTGAAAGGGACCTCTAAAGGCCGTCTAGTCCAAGCCCCCTATAATAAGCAGGGACATCTCTAACTTGGTCAGGTTGCTCAGAGCCCTATCAAGCCTGACCTTGAATGTCTCCAGGAATGGGGCCTCCAGCACCTCTCTGGACACCCTCTGGACTGTTCCAGTAATCAACCACCCTCATATTAAAGAACTTTTTCCTAATGTCCAAGCTAAATCTAACTTTGTCTAGCTTAAAACCATTGCCCGTCATCCTGTCGCTGCAAACCCTCATGAACAGATCTTCCCCTGTCTTCTTGTGTCCTATTGGTGTTCCCAAACGTTGATCCAAAAGAATTGTTGCTGTTACCAGTACATGGTAATTCAGTTTCAATTTGAAGTATTTTTCTAAATTCTAATGTTGTCTCTTTAGTGATTTGCTGTTCATTGCAATTTTTGGAAAATCAGTAACATCACCTGTTTCATTTTATAATAGTAATATGACTTTAATTTGTGCAGGAAATACTTGCTTGTCAAAATAGTTTAATGGCTTGTGGATGAGTTTCTATATTAAATAATTAAAAGCATGCAAGAAATAATACTTTTGCCTCTGCTTGCGTTAAAAGCAGACAATTTTTAAAAGCTATTGCTAATGCAATTAAGAGATGTACCATTTTGTAGAAATTACTCTAATGCAGGAGTGTTCTGCTGCATTGCACCCTCTACAATGTGTGTATTTATTGGGAGTCTAATCAATGTCTTGCCAGTCTAATCAAAGCACTACAAACAGTTATTATAATTCTGAATAAAATGATGCTAACAGGCAATATTACAGTTCATTCCCAATAATGGTCCCCTTCATCAAGTTATAAAGAAGGTTTTTTGTTTCTACACATTGGGTGTTATGCTTAGCTTTCCACAGTGCTCTTATGGCAAATTGTTAGCAATCAAATTCCTTTTCTGGAAGAAGAAGATTGATGGAAGCTGCTTTTGTATGATTTCTGTCCATTGCTAACACTTCTTTTCTTACTGGTCCACAGGTTTTGTTATGCAATGGTTGCTTAGTTTCGTTATACCTTTACCACATGCAGTTTAATTTCTTTAGAAGTAGGTCCATGCATTTCAGAAAGCTAACCTAATGCAAGTTAAGTTATGCTTGCTACACCAATATACTGTTACAGCTAAACCAAGTGCATGTGAAGACACAGTCTGACAAGTCCTGAGGCCTTGCACTGTAATTGGTACAGAGCCTGTGGCATATTACTAGCAGCAGTGTATCACACCTAGACTTGCAAGGCTACCATTCTAAATACATGGGAATGTAAGACAAAGTCAGTCATTCTGTGGCTGTTTTATCCAAAAATAACTTCTGGTTTGCACTGTTGCAGTGAGTTGACCGTACTACAACTGTGTGGAATAGCTTCTTCGTGAAGTTTCCCGCTCCTCACTTGCTCTTTCCTCCAGGCTGGAGTGGTAGAATTTGGAAGATTGTAGGGATTTTTTCCTATCCTTGTGCTGTAAAATGTAGCAGTTTTCAAACTGAATATTTTAAGTAACTGCAGATGTTCAAAAGTGTGATTCTGTGTGGCTTGAGAAGGTGTTAATTGGGGATTTAAAGTACAACAAGGTTGTCCTGGTTTCAGCTGGGATAGAGTTAATTTTATTTCTAGTAGCTGGCACAGTGCTGTGTTTTGGATTTAGTATGAGAATAATGTTGATAACACACAAATGTTTTACTTGGTGCGAAGTAGCACTTATCCTAAGTTACTGGTATTTTCATTTCCGGTGCTCTGCTAGTGAGCAGGTGCACAAGAAGCTGGGAGGGAGCATGGCCAGGACAGCTGACTTGAACTAGTTAAAGAGATGTTTCATACCATAGAACTTCATGCTTAGTATCTGAACAGGAGAGCTGACCAAGGAGGGGTCGATGGCTGCAGAGGCATCGGTCAGCAGGTGGTGAGCAGTTGTGTTGTGCATCACTTGTCTTTCTTGGGTTTTATTTCTCCCTGGTTTTGTTATATTCCTTTTCATTATTATTATTATTATTATTAAATTTTATTTCATTTTAGTTATTAAACTGTTCTTATCTCAACCCATGAGTTTTACTTTTTGTTCCAATTCTCCTTCCCATTCCACTGGGAGGGAGGAGAGTGAATGAGTGGCTGTGTGGTGGTTAGTTGCTGCGTGGGGTTAAACCACAACAGAGGTGTATTTCTTCCTTGCTTTACCATAAGTAGAGAGTAAGATGCCTGTACTTCCTGTTGGGGGGGGAGGGCTCCAAGCAGTGAGATTTGCATAATAAACATTAAATTCACAATGTTCTCAACTCTGAGCCTCAAGCTGTCTCCTGAGAGTGCTGCAATGTCTTGTGGAGTGGGTTCTGGAGTACAGTTTCTTAGACACAGGTGTGCATGCAAGTGCCTATATGCACCCTCCACCACATATGATGTCCTGCCCTAATCATGCTATTACCAATTCAATACACCTTTTAGTGCTGAAAAATAAAATATACTTTTACCTACTACTTAAAGCAAACATTAACTAAATATTTTAACATTTAGATTTCTATGAACAAAATTCCCTAAACCTTTTGATTTCATAATGGCAAAAATGCCAAGTAAAGAAAACATCTATTTTTTTTTCAGGTGGCATGAGATATAATGACAACCATTTTCTCTCCTAACATTACCAGATCTAAAATTCTTTTATGAAGAGGGACATCCCAGCACAATTCAGGAATGATGGCTCCTGCTGCTTCACAATTAACGTTTCCAGGCTTGAAAGGCCAAAGTTGTATTAACCTGCGTAGGAAAAAAACCTCACATTGAGCTGAAAAAATAGATGGAATAGCATCAAATGACTGTTATATAGGTATGCCAGAAGAAGCATCTTAACTGAAAATCACTCTTTCAGCTGAAATGTAGTAATGGACAGTATGCATACGTCTAGTTCATTGCAATATAAAATAAACTAGGTTGTCTTTGGTCACTTTAAGTTCAGTTTTATTATTAATGCACATTATTTTTTAAATTTGACTCTTTTATTTCACTGTAAAGGAACAGAAATTTGAGCATGATCAGGTACCATTGGTTCACCCAACATGAAGTAACTTAACACACTGGCAAATGGCAAAAGAGAGAAAAAAATCTAAATGGTAAGCTTGTAGAGTAAAATGTAACTTGGATGACCTGACAAACTTGTGTAAGTCCCATTAGCATAAAAACCTTGAGAACTAAAGTTGCTTGAAAGTATTTCAATGAAATATTATTTTTTTATTCAATTGGCCTCTGAGGTAGTAAAATTTCAAATTTTTTTAAATTAAAGGATGGGAAGAGAGAGTTGGCACCCAAAGCTGAAAAAAAATGTACAAAAAAATAAAGGAAAATGAAAAATTCCAGTTTTGGGGGCTTTTGATAAAAACTAACCTCTTCTCAAGCTTTGATGGTATTTGTTTTCCGCAGAAACACAATAAACATTTCTTGGTGAGCTTTGTTGAACATTTCAGCGAGATCCACTGAATACTGGAACACATCTAGGGTCATGGTATGTATGTGTGATTAAGAAAAAGACAGGCTACCCACATTACAGAAAAAAAAATGTTTAAAAGATATTTAAAGAACACCATAAAAATACATCTGATTGGATACTGTATAGTGAAGGCTTCATACATAAAAGTATCTATAGTAAATAGAGCAATTAAAAAATGTCTTCTGTCTAATTAGTTCTTATTAGGCTAGAATAGTTACATTGTGATTAAGATTTCCAGTTGAGCCTCAATGTACTTACGTTGAGAAAAAAAAGAAGAATATATATTCTAATTGTCAGTGAATTCATCAATTATTTGGGCTTGAAATAATTTGAGATAAATTCTGAAAGACACATCTTGTGAAAACAATTTTTGAAATGTCAAATCAGCTTCAAACAATTAGCATAAAATTGAAGAATATTTATAAATGAAGTTTATGCTTTCAAAGTAATGTATAAATTAAGAAGAGAATTGCAGGAAGAAATAGCTAGAGTAAATTATGCTGGTACTGTCTACCTCTTCAGCAAAATATGTCCGGCTCAAACAAACCAGTAAAATGATCAAGCCTTACAACAGATTGAAAGTAATTCTTCATGGATGGCAAAAAGAAGCAGCACAGTCTCTTCAAGTATAAAATTACATTGTGACTACATAGATGAAATTGCTGCATATGATGGGATTCTTTCAAAATATCATATAGCACAAAATATTGCTTTGCTGAAAAATACCAAGTGCAGGCTGCAGTGATGTCTAAGCATCAAGAGCAGTTTGAAATGTTTTATGATGTCCAGGCATGAATAGCGCCAACAAATGTTACATCTCTAAGCCAAATCTGATGTACCCAGAAAGGAAAATGTAGAGTGAGCGAAGCTCATGAATTTCCCTATTAAACTGGGACCAAATCTCTCACAAACTGAGTTTATTAAACAGAAAATATTACCCCATAAGACAATAGAAATAGCTCCAAACTCTAAAAATATATATATGAGAATTAACAGTTGTAATTAATTGTTGCAATACACACTATAAAGAAATATCATGAAATTCCAGGTGAATTAGGTAACAAATAACAGCTCACTGTTCGGCAAGAATTCATTCCAATACATCTCTTTGTTATGTCATTCAAGTATTTGCTGATAACTTCTTACTATGTATAGACAAATTAACTAAAAAAAGATTAAATACAGCACTTCAAAATAATGTAGAAATTAGTGAATTAAATGACAACTTTTATGCAAAAGAATATCTTAGTCAGCTTTATCAAATTTGCCAAGCTTTATTGCAATCACCAGTTCATACAAGTATGCATTTTGTGGCTTGAACGAACAAATGCCAGTCTAGTCTAAATTATATACTTGGAACTTCTTTTATTACATCCAGCCATTTGTGGTCATATAACTTTATAAATATACCCAGTCTCAGCTTAAAAATGTAAAATGATGGCAAAGCCACAATATTCCATAGCTTTTTTTTTTTTCCTTTAGTTGACTCATCTTAAAAACATATTTCTGATTCACTTTTGCTATTATATTCTGGCTAAACAGGTAGAAAGTCTCTCTAATATTGCTTATCAACCCATGGGTCAAGATAAGGACAGGGAGCTAGGACACTTTCAAACTAGACAAACCATCATCCTCGTTATTGTTCGGTTCCACTTGCAGAACCTGTTATGCAAGGGCAACCTGTTATGCAAAGGCACTTGGGAAGGTGCAGTTGTTGCTGAGGGGACTTGTCTGCTGCACCAGGCAGGAGCCTGTCTCCATTAACCGCTGTCCTTCTGGGAACTATGTTCAGTCAGGTGGAGGGGGGAAATGGAATCCTCCATATTATGTACCTTCTCTGCCCATTAGGCTTGTCTCAGGGAAGGCAGGATGTGATTCCAGTGATCAGTCTCCCTCTTGCACTCCCTGATGCTTCTCAACCTGCTCACCTCCTCCTGGAGCTCTGTCACTAAGCAGAGGAGTTCTCTCCTGGGAAGACCTCCCACAGGTGTTTTCACTGCTGCCATCCTGTACTGGTGTAAGGGCCAGGCACACTCTGCAGTTTGACACCTGGGTGGCTGCATGTTCCCACTGAAGCTCCATCTCAGAAGCTGCATCAGTTGTGGTGAGTGCAGAGCCTGGAGAGGCCATGGCTTTCTGCTGGACGCAAACCATCTCTCCCTGGTAAAAAGCTGCCAGAGCTTTCAGCACCCACCCTGCACACCCTTTCTGTACAAACGGCCACCCCATGCACTGCCCGCTTTGTTCACAGTGCTCCCCAGGGACTTCCTTTATAGGTGTGGGGGTGATCACCTTCGCCTTGGTAGCGCCCAGGTCTCTTCAGCCTCTCCCGTGAGAGCTGCTGGCTCCTGATGGGTCTTTCTGCTCCCCCAGCATTTTCCTACCTCAAGAAAACCTGAGGAAGTCCCCTCTATGCTGAGATCTACTGCTCTGCTGTGGGTCAGATCCACAGAAGCTACCCTTAGCAGCTCCAACAGCTATTCCTTTTTCTTCCTCAACTTCATGCTGTGTTACCTTTCCATTTCACGGAACACACACATAGGGATTGCAACATGGAATGAGGTGTGTTTTAGAGAATTTTAATTTTTTGTGGCAAAAAAGAGGAACAGTTGATATATTTAACAGTTTGCTCTTGATGGGACTAATTGAAAGTAGAATAGAAGTAAGATTGACATATAGTGAGTTGTACAGTTAACTGTTAAAAAGTTTATAGTGGTAATTTTTGGTCAGTGTGACTCTACCTTACCTTGATTGCACACTTAATCTCCTGTGTTTCTGTATTAATGACTTGGCAACTGAAGCAATCAGATCATACAGTTTGACGTTGTTTTTGTTTATATTAATAATATTTAAATTACCTAACGACAAAATAAAAAAAGAACTTGAGGCAGGAAGCAAAGGCAGTTAGATCATGGAAACCTCGAGTTTAAGTTTGCTTCATGAAGACTCAAGATACAGCTTCCAGAATGTGTAATCAGACAGTTAGTTACCTACTATCGTGGCACCCAAGAGTGAGAGAGAATGGTGGCAAATCCAGGATTAAATTATCCTTGGTTGCTTTTGGAAATTAATTGTCCAAAGATAATTTTGTAAAATATGAAAATTAAGGTTGGTAATTTTACACTGATAAAAGCACAGACTCTGAGAAAGCTGTTACAATAAGACTGAAGGTTGAATGAGGGTTAAGGGTATATGATTTCTCAGGAATATTATTTGGATAGGAGTATGTAATGCTTCAAAGTATCAAACAGAGCCATGGGAAAAAATATCTGTTAATTCTGCTGTCCTAATCAAAAGAGGTCATCTTGAAACACTTCTGGCACAACTAAGACTGCTCATGTTAACTCCCTCCACTATTTTATCTCTTCATACAATACTTTTGCAAGTATGTGATGGTATCTCCTTAAAAGCTGTTAAGATGGCCTGTAATTTGTGGCTGAAAATGTCTGTGGCTTCCCCTGGAAATGTCTCCATTTAATTTTAAAAGTACACTTGCTGCTTTTTGTAATGCTTTTGGTGGTTAGGTAATTTTTGAATGGAGAGAAAAATATTAAGTAATTGGCTTTCTTTACAGAGGACAAATGTGCTGCATGTTGCAACACATTTAATATGAAGAGAATATGCAGTACATGAATTAAAAGCTTACTTAATTTTCGTAGGTGAATTTTACATTTTGCCATCTCACCCATGTTATGATTCTGGGGAGAATAATTTTTCTGCTTGGCAAAAAATTTAGACTACATGACAAATCATGCTACTGTTAATGAAGTATATCATTGTGGGTAGATAACTTTCAAAGGCTACAGAATAAACAGATTTACAGAACATAGGATTTCCATAATCTTATTGCCATTATTAACTGTGCATTGCATATTGATTGGCATACATGTAGCACTCTTAGGTGATGTGTAGAAAGAAGTGTTTTTCAGATTTTGTGAGTGAATCCTTAATAGAATAACAAGTGATCTCAAAACATTAGATAAAAGGGTGGGGGAATAAAGAGAGAAAAGTTACGTATTTCTCAGTAATTTCATTGCATATAACTCATATAACTGTTTTCTTGACTCACTGATGTTACTTGACTCTCTCTGATAAACCAGAACATTCTGAGGATGCCATGTTTCAGCTTAAGACTTGAAAATAATTAATTTTTACATCTTTCACTTCCAAGTGGACGAATATGAATTTAACCACAATATTATTATGCGTTATCAGTTTACAGTGCCTGTCTATATCCTGAAAAACAGAAAGGATAATAAGCGGTTCCTGATTCTAGAGCTAAGTTGCCCAGACTGACTCACATCTATGCTGCTTGGGCCTTGCTGTCCCTAGAATAGACTGGCCATGTCCACACTGCACAACACAGAGGTGTCAAGCAGTTTGCCTGTGGCAAAGATCTGTTACTTTGATACTTTTTTTTCAATTTCTTGTGTTTGACTAAATGAGAACCTTGTGTTGCTGCCCACCACTGTGCTTTGTGCAAAACACATTGGTGTTGGACTATAAACCTGAGATGTGGTATGAAGACATGCAAAGGTAGCTCTGGAGAACTGTATGCATTGAAAGGAGTCAAAACTTAGGGATTCATTTTGCTTATTGAATCATGCCCAGGCAATATCTGTTGGTGAGATTTTGAATAGAGTGAGGGAGCAAGCTGTTAGTTAAGGAACAGGTGGTCAAGAGTCCTGTGCTTCATCTCATTCTTTGGACTTTTTTTATCTGGCAGTGTAGATGTGTACAGTAAAATTCTGAACTGGCTTCCTTTAACCCGTATATGTCTGAAGCCTTTTGTGGATTAGATTCAATATTGTTTTGCACATTCTTTTCCACTGATGAGATCAGACTTCGGTTTCTGAAGCTCAAAACCTGAGTCTATTTTTATACCTCTTTTCTCTAGAGTAGGTGGAAAGCTGAACGCTTACTCCTTAGTTATCACTCGTAAAACAAACCTCACAAGAAATATCTATCTTGAGTGCCAGTTTTCTGATTATAGCTGTGAACATTGTCTTATGGCTACCAGAGTTTTTCAGGGTTGTTGGGTTTGGGTTTTTCTCTGTTTGTTTTGGGTTTGTTTTTTTTTTTTTTTTATTCTTGTTGTGGATTATTTATTCTTGTTGGGGTTTTTTGTTGGTTGGTTGGGTTTTTTTTAATAAGAGGGACTTACAATAGCCCTTTAAAAATGTTTTGGTTATTTAATCAATTACTGTGTTGGCAGTGGTGTGTTTAAAATCATAGATTTCACAAAACATTTGAGCCTCTAACAATCTAATTATGATCCACTGCCTCAGTACTGCAGCTCCTATGTGCTAGCAGTGCTATATCTGGATAGCAGGCATAATAATTAAGAATTAATTATTACAATAACTATTTGATCCAAGGATACAAAACTCCTGTGACTGCTGCTGCAGGATGTTTGTATCTGAATTTTCTCATTTCATGTTCCCAGTCTTCTCTCTATTGCAAGCTGTCAGCTGAAGTGAATAGAATATAGTTCTTGATATAATCAGTGTTCTAATGTATCTGCTTCATCAACCCTTGCTTTAAAGTTTTAGAAAGGGCCAGTCTGACTGCCTTGAACCCACCTTGACTGAAGCGGTGGGTATGTGAAAGTGTTTTCTTCTCCTGTATTTTTAGTGCATCAGGAGCTGTATGAGTAATCCCACTTTTGAAATTACTAGAGATATGAATCAGTTCTGTAGTTTCTTCCTTTTTTTTTTTTTTAATCCTGTTTAATCAATGTAATTTGTCATTAAGATTTTTATTGCCGGCATTTTCTAGATGCCACTATGACAGGACAATTGAATTCTGTCAGCTTAATTTTATATTCTGTTGACAGCTTCCCTGTGCTAGTAAAGACATCTTGGAATCAATCTGAAACATTTCACTGCCTTTCTACATGAGTGGTCCCAAAATAGATTTAATATCTGGCATGTTTTGGATCCACTGTAAGCAATCCATTTCCTGAAAACATTACAAATGTCAATATTTTAAGTCCTAGCTTTACATTCACATCTCTCACATACCCTGCAGTAGGAAAGATACCTATCAGGTGAGCTAAAGCTTTCGTGTGTATTTTGGGGCAAATACAGTAATGGCAGCTAAGGTATTGTATTAATTTGAGGTGTCTGGTTTACAGTTACCCAGAGCTCGGTTCTGTTGCATATATTAAGAATGTACCTCTGTCTTGAAGATTTCTCAGGAACATTTTTCTGATTGTACACTACACTGTGTACTGTTTGTATACCGTGTTCCTTTTTCAGCTTTTCCAGTGCTTTTCCACGTGCTTTGCAAAACTGTTTTAACCTTTGCAAATTATGACCCTGCTTCCAAGGCAGAAAACCTCTCAAGTCTGTTAAGTTCCATGTTATGTGCATTTTTTCCTGGAAATACAGTTTGTCTGCATTATGAAGACTCTATGGAAGTGTTCATTAATTTCATTTCCCCTGTGTATTATTATGTATTTTTGTATTTACATCTGATTTCAAATGACATTTTCTTGTCTTCCTACCCTGACTTGTAATATGAGGCAACGTTGCTCTGCAACTTGTAGAATTCTAAGTTCTTTACTTAAAATCTTCTGGCAGCTGTCATCTCAGTTTCTGATACCACTTATGATCTGAACATCAATTAGTATTTCAGAAGCCAGGCAGCTTTCCCGTCCCTCTTACCCAAGCCTGTAGTTTTGTGTGGGGTTATTGTGACCCAGGTGCAGGACCAGCACTGGGCCTTGTTGAACCTCATACAATTGGCCTGTCCAGATCCCTCTGTAGAACATCTCTACCTTCAACCAGATTGACACACCCACCTAATTTCTTGTAATCTGTAAATTTACTGAGAGTGCCCTCAATCCCTTCATCCAAATCAGAGCTGGCCCTGTACTGAGCCATGGAAAACACCACTTATGACCAGCCACCAACTGGATTTAACTCCATTCACCACATCCAAACTGTGAGCAGACAGTTTCTCCAGGAGAATGCTGTTGGAAACAATGTCTAAAGCCTTATTAAAGTCGAGGTAGACAACAACCACAGCCTTTCCCTCATCAACTAAGTAGGTCACTTTGTCATAGAAGGAGATCAGGTTAATCAAGCAGGACCTGCCTTTCATAAAGCCATACTGACTGGGCCTGATCACCTGTTTGTCCTGTATGTGCTACATGATGGCACTCAAGATGATCTGCTCTTTAAACTTCCCTGGCACTAAGGTCAGACCAACAGGCTTGTAGTTCCCTGGATCCTCTTTCTGACCGCTCTTCTAAATGGGTGTCACATTTGCTAACCTCCAGTCAACTGGAGCCTCCCTGATTAGCCATGGCTGCTAGTAAGTGCTGGTATAGGATGTAAAGTGGATTGGTGGGCACTTCCACCAGCTCCCTCAGTACCCTTGGGCAGATCCCATCTGACCCCATAAGCTTGTGTGTGTCTAAGTAGTGTAATAGATCACTGACCATTTCCTCTTGGATTGCATGAGCTTCTTTTTGCTTCACATCCCTGTTTTTCAGCTCCGGGGCCTGGGTACTCCAAGAAAAACTAGACAAAGGTGGCATTAAGTACCTCAGTATTTTCCTCATCCTTTGTCACTATGTTTACCCCCGTATCCAACAAAGGATGGAGATTCTCCTTAGTCCTCCTTTTGCAGTTAATATATGTCCTGGTTTGAGTTAGAACCAAATGAATTCTGTTCAGTGAATTTACTTTTCAGCTAAGTCTTTTCTAACTAACTGCACTTTCTGAAGCTGACAGCATGGTTTTGCAGACAGTGTCTGCTTCTAGCAGTGATAATGCTTGATGCTTAGAGTTACTACCAAGGATTGGTGTGCAGACCAAGATCACTGCTAACTCTTGTGTACCACATCTGGGGATGCAGAAAGTGAAAGGCTGCACCTGTGGGGAGGAGCAGCCAGGACAGGTGACCCTAAACTGACCAACGAGGTATTCCATCCCATATATGTCATATTCACTATAAAGCTGAGGGATCATGAGGGTCTCAAGGCTTTTTGCTTTTTTGCCCCTTTTCCCTTTTTCCTTCTCATCGATCCTTCCACTGGCCTTCACTTCCCTTGGGGGTCTTCTTCCCTTCTTGCACCATCTTGTGTCTTTGATCTCGATTTGTGTGTTCCTGAACACAGCTCCTGAATCCGGTTCCTGTCTGCTGCTGAGCCCAGTCTGAGACTTTGCCAGTGCCTGTTCCACAGCATCAGTGGTGACGGTGACGTAGTTGCCATCTGGGAGAGGTTGGGTTCGAGACTGGTTTTGTATATATTTGTGTATATTACATTTTATCATTATTATCTTCATTAAATCTATTTTAGTTTTCTTTTCTAATCTGGAAGCCTCTTTCTATTCCCTTCCTCTCCCATTTGAGAGAGGAGAGGGCCATAAGTCTCTCTCCCTTATTCTCTTCCTCTATTTGGGGGCGGGAAAGAGGGGTTAACAGACAGAGTCTGTCATAGGTCTGGTGGATTGAACCTAAACCTCAACAATATATAAAAACATTTTTTGTCTTTCGTTGCAGTCGCTGGATTAAGTTCTAATTGGGCTTTGGCCCGTCTCATTTTCTCCATGCCTAACCTCATGAAACCTTTGCAGTCCTCCTGAGTTTCCTGCCCCTTCTTCCATAGTCCATAAACTCACTTGTTTTTCATGGGTTCCAGCCAAAGCTCTCTGTTCAGCCATGCCAGTCTTCTTCCCTGCTGGCTCATCTTATGGCACAATGAGACAGCCTGCTCCTGTGCCTTAAAGATGTCCCTCTTGAGGAATATCTAGCCCTCCTGGACTCCTTTGCCCTATAGGACCGCCTCCCAAGCGATTCTGTCAACCAGTCTCCTAAACAGGCCAAAGTCTGCCCTCTGAAAGTCCAAGGTGGCAGTTCTGCTCACTCTCCTCCTTGCTTCAACTCTACTATTTCATGATCACTATGTCCAAGACAGCCTCCAACCTTTACATCACCCACAAGTCCTTCTCTGTTCATGAACAACAGGTCTAGCAGGGAGCCTTCCCTAACTGGCTCACTCATGACATACAAAATAGTATATATCAAATTTAGTTTGTTCTTCACATCTCCATAGGACAGCTTGAAAACTGCATCAAAAATTTTAAGTTGACTTCACTGCCTCATTGAGGAAGAAATAAGTGGGTACTGTGTGTTTCTGTTTGTACACTTGTGCAAGTACTGTGTAGTTGTTTTCAAACAAAGAAGCCTGACAGCATTTTCTTAGAAAATCTGGAGTTAAAAAGAAGTTTTTTAAAAAAATTAAAAAGTTGAAATTAAAAAAAAAAAAAGGATTTAAAGGGTTCTTTGCCTGAGCCATTAAATTGTAGACTGTTGAAGCTTTGTCAGAAACTGATTATGCACTTTTTCCCTTGTGATGGCTTCTTGCTCAGTTTACTTTTTAGTGCCTCCAGATATCTACATGAACAGATTCAAGACTTTCTTATATCATTTGTAGTAATCTGTTGAGTTCCTTGAGAACTCCATTTGCAACTGGGTGTTGCTCCTCAGTTTTGTCACCTGTAATTTTAATTCTCTTGCACTGACCTTTTTCCGCATGAACTCCCAGTGTCATGAAGGTACAGGAAGCACATTGGGTTTTAATAGGCAGTTTGTGTTGGGACTCATAAGTAGTCTGAGCTCTTTATCTCATAAAACCAGCAGTCTTTAAAGTGTTTGAGAAAGAGAAAGGGATCAAGAACTGTTTGTCTCTCATTAGGTGCTGACAGGAAGGGCTTAATAACCAAAATTACAGTTTTCCATGACTTGCATTTTACCATAATGTATACAAGACTTGGTATTTACATGACAGCCTTAACTCACAGATAGCTACTATTATGATACAGTGTAGACAAAATGAAGTCTAAGAACATACAATTGCAGATATTTAATGAAAAGTAAAGTTTAGCCCTTGCTAAGAGCTAACATGGTCCCACAAAACCCAGCAACAGCAAGAACTGTCTTCATGAATAAGCCATTTATATTAAAAAGGTATTATTGCAGAATAGTGTTGACAAGATCCATTTCAGTGGAGGTATCAGATTGATTTTACTGATTGAACAATGACACATCATCATACAATAAATCTGAGAGCAATAGGATGGCAATGACTGACCCTACAGTATGCATATGAAAATACATGATGTGTTTTCTACATTATTAAGTTGATTTGGGAAGGGTATAAGACATGACACCTCATGGATCAGGAATCCTTTCTCAGCATTTATGTGGACATATAACTGGATGGAATTTCTTGTGATAGGAGACAGCAGGGAAAAGTAATATATGAATTTCACAAACAGGATCATAAGCTGTCAGGCAGTGATCGCAGTGTGCAATATTAATATATGCATCTCACATGGGGAGGTGATAAATGAGACAGCCTGGTGACAAATTGCATAGACATGTAATAAATAACTTTACCACATAACTCTACAATTTATCAGATGCCTTTTGCTGTTACCTGCCCACTAATCCATCTCTCAGGGATTTATTTTCACAATTTCTCAGCAACTTGAAACATCCTACTTTTTTTAAAGTTAAACCTGCCAAAAAAAAACTTTCTCCTGTTCTTGCTAGAGTAACTCTGCTAGAAGCACTTAATGAGCATTAATCTGGGCCGTTGAACATTAGCAGTTTGGCTATACGGAAATGTGTTCTCACAATTCTAACATAAATTAATTCTCATCACAGGAAATGGGCTACAGAAAATCATAGTTTCTGCCACTTTGCCCTGGGCCATGTAACTCTTTCTTCTATTAAAATCTGTTACATATATTTTTTTAAACTATTTTACATTTCTAGACATTTTTCTTTCCTATGCATTTAGCAATGTACTGCTTCAGGTATATTTTTGTAGATGCAAGATTAAGCACAATAATCCACTTAAGAAGTGGGACCAATTAGCTTTGCCTGCAAAATTAATCTCCCTGAGTTTATTAACATTCTTTTTCATCCCAATAAGTCTGAAACTCCAACTGTTTCTAATAATAAAATATACTTCCATCTTTCACTCCTGCTTTCTTTTTACTGAGGAATTGCTTCTGGAAAAGCTCAAAGCCACAAGCCTGTATGGATAACTGATTTCAAATGTCTTATCTCACAATTATTACAAGTGCATGTCATTTAACATGGAAGGACATATTTGAACAGGAGCCAATTTAAAAATGCTTAGGCAAAGTATAATTTTTCCTTTTAAAAATGATGTGATTTTGTGGATGTGGCTTCTATCACAAAATTGTAGGTCTTTCTCAAGGTGAGATTTTGGGGTATTTTTTTTAGAATGTATGAAATTTCTCAAAGTATGGATACATTTTATTTTTTCAATTTTTTTTTTAATTTCTCCATTTTATCCAGAAGTTTTTCTTCCCCCATTTTATTTAAAGGTTCTTAGGAAGTCTGTCATGGTGCCCTGCCTGGATACACAACAGTTATCTACTGTTTTGTTTTTCCTAAATGGTACTGCAAAAAATTTGTTTTATAAATTTGTGATAAATCTTTCAGTGTCACATTTTAAGAACAAATACCTTCAGTTTATTGTCTGATCAAGTCCACTGTGTCTGAAATAAAATTTTTTTTTGTTCTTCAGCTTAGATTTTTTGAAAATACTTGAAATTGTATATTGTTATCCTCATTCAAGATGAAAAGAACTTCTAAAAACTGGTACATGTGTGTGTTTGTGTGCATGAGAGAGATCAAAATGAAATTTCCATAATTTTTCCATCCATTAAATTTCCCAAAAAGGGTTAAAAATAACCCGTAGTACTTGGAAGTTTTTGTGATTTTGGACTTTATTATCCTGATTTCATGAGGAAGAGATATACA
>JAVSBS010016039.1:26333-47253 GCA_033124195.1 Coracias cyanogaster
CCCCCCCCCCCCCCCCCCCCCCCCCCCCCCCCCCCCCCCCCCCCCCCCCCCCCCCCAAACAGAGGGTTCAGTTCATTTCTTAAAAGGAATCATCTGTTTAGCTTTATGAAATGATAATTTTTCCTATCCAGTAGCATGTGTACAAGTACCACTTGTAGTGGAGAACAGAAAAGGATGATAACTTGTGAAGGAATGTGCTGACTACTTCTTTCTTCTCATACTGGTAAAATGGCTCTTTCTGGATAAGGTTAGTGTGGTATTGAAGGGCACTGTAGTATCCTTTTCTAACTACTCATGTGATAAAGTAGTAAAGGCCCAGCCACTGTCACCCCACATACATATCTAGAACAAATTTTCACAAAAGAACAGACTGACGGCAGCATGTGTTGCTGGAAAGTTGTGAGGATGACATTGGCAGTGAGATAAAAGGATCATGCCAGTCTGAAAGTGAAACTGATCTTTATTGAGTATTGGCACATCTGTTTGAATCTGTGAACAAGGAACAAGGAGCTAGTCAGCACTCTGTGAAAGAGTTGCAGCTGATTATTGACCTCATCCTCCCCCAAGAAAAAAGTTAAATATCAAAAAAGGTACTATGTTAGCTCTGTAACAAAAAATGACATTAATAATAGTTTAGATGAGAAGGTAAATTAATTTAAGTAAAATATTTTTATGTGAACGTATGAGTGAATTGGAAAAAAAGACTACATGCCAAGTTTTGCTGAAATTTTTTTCTTCCTAGCTGGTGATGGAGAAAATACCTCTTAGAGATCTATAGCTATCCTTTTAATTTTTTTTCTAAACCAACAAAATATGATTTTTCTTAAGAGAGATGTACATTCCTCAGTTTTGACTGAGAAATGCCATTTAAAGGTAACAGTTGCAGTTAGTACAGGAATTTGGCATAGAATCTCCTAAGTAGCTGTAAGAAAGATACCAATTCTGTTCTGAACAAAATTATGTGGCCATGCCCTCTGTATGTGTATCAACAAAAGTATAGAGCCAGCATTACTTTCCAGACCCATTTGAAATTTTTATAGATGGTCCTCTGATCTCTCAGGGTCATCTGTATCTCTGTCTATTCAGAGCAAGACTAACTTAAAAAGTGAAATTGGATAGCTTAGGGTGCTGCCATCAACTTTAAGTATGTTTAAGGGTGGAGATGCCACAACCTCACTAAACAAATTTTTCCAGTGTTTTAGCAACTTCAATATGAAAAGTTTTATCATCTAATCATAATTTCTTTTGCTACAATTTTTTAACATAACTTCTTTTTTGTGATAACACCTCTTACAAAAATCTGACTTCATCCTCTGTAATTACCTGTTATGCATCTGAAGACAGTGATAAGATCTCTCCTTTAACTTCCTTTTCTTGGCTGAACAAACCCAGCTCTCACAGCCTTACCTCATGTCCTCCAGTCCCCTTACTGCATGGCTAGCCCTCTGTTGTAGTTACCTCAGTTTTTAAATTTATTTATTTTTATGCTTTGGAGCCCAAAACTGGACATGGTACTCCAGATGTGGTCCTGTAGTGTCAGAGGGAAAGGGTCACTTCCTTTCACCTGCTGACTACACTTGTAGTGATATAGCCCAGTATGCAGTTGTTTCATCATTGCAAGATACTATTTGATACCTGCAAGATTTCTAAAATAATCTGTATTTCTTAACTCCAGAGTTCTTAATTCAAAGTAATACACTGCACTCAGCTTCTTGCAGGCACACACACCATGCTTCAGGAGAGTCCAACTTCTATTCATTCAGTGATATCAGGTCCACAGAGATAATGCCTTCTAGCCCATTGGTGTTCAACTATTGCTGAGAAGCAAAGAAATGGTTCCTATTGTGCCCACAAACAATCACATATTTAATCTGGAAAATATCATATCCCCATGGGAAGAATAAATTAAGAACTGACACCTGCTATACCTCAGGATGGCAGAGAACTAAGAAATACTGAGTTTTGTGTTGTCATGGGGTGGTTTGAAAGAAGTAGATGACATTAACTATAGTAATTGCTGAACTCCCTTGCATGAATGTAAGCCTGTATATAAAGTAGGACCTACTTATAGACAAGTGCTATCACTTCTAAAGAAAAACACTCATTTTTAAGTGAGAATGTGGATGCAGCTGATAATACCTTTCAGGTACTAATGGACTCGTAGTATTTTCTTTTGGCAACATTTTCAAACTGCCAGGAAATGTTTTTTACAAGTTATATATCATCTTAAATTTGTGGAAGTTGACTGTTGACATTTTGACAAGCTAAACACATTAATCCTTGACTGTAGAGGAGATCATAGTGTGAAAAAGATGGATTATAGTGTTAGTTCTGAGAGGAAGCTTCAGTATATGCTGCAAGAGAACAGCCAAGGATCCTTCTGATTAGTACAGAGAGATCATTCCAAACCTGTCAGAAAATCTGCTACTTAGTCCTTTTGGTTAGTCTGTTCTTTAAGGATGCTATGTTGAGGGGGCAAAGCATGGAAAACATGTAAAGAACCCCTACATTAGGAATAGATAATAAAAATAATAATACGTCTGTTTCCCTGAAATATTTTTTCCTTTCTTCATTTCCTCCCAAAATCTACAGACTAATTTTCAAGTTGCCTTTCAAGTTTCCAATAATCTTCCACTTGCAGAGAAATGCAATTGTATTCTCACCCAGACCTATTCAGGAAATATGCTAATATCAGACAAGTGTTCACTCATTGTTTGCATTATTTACTTAATACATGCAAACGTTTTGCAGTTATCTAGTCTCCAGAATTATAGATATTGGTTTTAAATACAGCTAGTTCCTTTAAGGGATATTATATATAATAGCTTTCCATAACAGGAGAGAGATACTGATAAATATCTTTGTCAATCTTGTATAATGACTCATTGTTATAGCTACCTTATAATATGAAATTTGCAGTATCATAAGTGACTTTAGCAAGCAATCAGTAAATTTAGTTTATTATATTTAATTTAGTAAATAATTCATGAATTTAAGAACTGATAATCTGATTATAAGCAGACAGAACAGCTGAGCTTGTGAGACCTTTGCTTGGTAATATTCTACATGGTTGTCAGTAAGTAAAAAATTTTAAATGTTGCATCTGCTCAGTTGTGCAGTTTTGATGAATTTTGTAAGTGCCTATAGGCAGAGTCCTATTGACCTTTATGATTACTGAGAAGTAAGAAGGCAGAAATGTCCTTGAAATCAAGAGGGGTAAAAACTTGACATATGAACTATTGTAGCTAAGAATCAAGGATTTCTGGGAATTCTTTGTGTGGACTGTAATCAGTTTACTCAAGTAGAAAAATGTGCAATATCCTCATGTAACATTTTCCATATGGTAATTCATACTCCTTTGTTATGATACAATAAATATTATGCATGGAAATATACTGGATACTGGAGCCAAAGCCGTAGAGAAACAGCAGCATGGTATGAAGTCCTGGCTAATTAGGAAGGGGTTAGGAAATGCAGCTCACTTTGGAAGGAGGAGACTGAAAATAGCTTGGAGTATATTTTATTAGGTAATACCAGGAGGTCACTGATTTTCTGTAAATATCTTTATACTTTCTTGGAGAAGACTTAGTTAAAATAGCAAAATCTGGAACATGTGTTGTTTTGGGGGACTTCCCCTTCTTTCAGCTATTACAGAAAGATGGGTTTATATTCCCTGAGAGTGTTGTGGGGTTTTTTCCCTGCTTTTTTATTGCCATTAATGTTATTTATTTGTTTGTGTTGTTTGCTTAAAAAAAAATCTAGTTATCCAGTTGTTTGTTTTGATTTTGAATATCACAGACTTGGAATGAAGAACTTCATCTATAAAGATGCCAGCAGATAATAGGGCTTTCTGTGACAAGCTCTAAAGAGCAGATTGCTTTTAAAAACATAATCACTGAAGACAGGTGTTTTATTTTGGGTAAGTAAAGGAATCTGATGACCTGAGGGGTTTGGATTATTATGAGCGGGAACTCTAGCCAGTCTGAAGGAACAGTGCTGTGAGGACACAGGCTTCTGCACTGTTTATGTGAGTGATGTTTTACTGCAGTACTATTAGGCAAGTTGTAATAGTACTGCAAACCTAGTAAGGCTTGGAAAGAAAAACTGTAATTGTACTTAGTCACATTCTTGCTCTGCTTTTGACAGCATGGCCCTTTAGAGGACTATCCTTTTCCATTGCTTCAAAATGTTGTCTTGTTCCAAAGAGGTTATAAATTTGTCACTGAATGAACAGAAGTTTAGGGTTAGACTTCTATCTCCCTACTTTGAAGCCCATGATTGTGTCCTTATGACCTCCTGCCTTGATGAATTAATTGTATTCCTCCCTAGATTATGTCCTATGCAAATCACAGTCCTCCAGCTTCCTACACGATTTGGCTATTAGGATCTTTAAGGTCCCTTCCAACCCAAACCAACCCGTGATTCCATGATTACTCTGTGTACAGACTATTTTGGCTATTTTCTGTTAGCTTTTCCCTGGCCCTAAATGGGAAAAAAATCCATGCCTTAGAAGTTTGAAACACAGATTAGAATCCTGCAGCATGAATGAAAACAACTTAATCTAACCTAAATATGCATGTAAAATCTACGTTTCTGTCTGTTATAATCCCCAAAGAAATCGTTTCGTCCATTTCTCTGCCCCAACATTTGAACAGCTGTACATAAACTATTTGGCAGGTGTTTGTTTAACCTATTTCAAATTTTCTTTATCATTTAATTACTTTACATTATGTGTGGGTCTCTTTGGAGTTGTTTTCATTTCTGACAGCACATCTGGAAGGGCTTCCTTTTTCATTTAATTGCTTCTTTTTCTATCATTAAAGACAAATTTGAATGTCCCTTGCTGAAGAACAGTCAGTGGAGGAAGTGATCATTGTTTGATGTCTTTAGTAAAGATCCACTGAGAAAAATCACATTGTTAAATTTTCTGAAAAAGAAAAAAGTAGTCTTAAAATATGAGGAAATCTCTCTTCAAAACACTGTCAATTTACCTCTATTTCAAAACCATTTATGTAATTCTTAGCTTTAAACTTGGACAATTCAGTCACTCGTACTCTTCTTTCAAAAGTTGTTTCAGACATGTTCTACCTCTCTTTTGTATTTGAACCAAGAAAACTCATGCCTCTTTTTATGTTTTACCTGCTTGGCAAAACCAGTTTTAATCTCTCCTCTATTTAAGCACATCTTTCTGCCCTAGTCTTTTTATTTTCAATGTGGGGAAAAGGGGAAAAAGTCCTTTAAGCTGTGCCATCTCTCAGCTTTGAAGCACTGCCAAGCTTCTACTTCAAAGCTGTTTCAAGGCTTCAGCTTTGTCATAAAACCATCACGTATAAAGCTTTTAGCAATGCATACAACAGTTTGTTTTTTAAAGTATGCCTTTATTATTGAAGAAAGGTTAATTCTGGTGATTCTATAAATTATCTCTGCAAGTATAAACTTCTCTCCAATACACGGGAAATATTGTCAGAAAGTACTGTTGACTGGAAAATGTTTCATCATTAAATTAAATTACAAAAAAGTGATGATGTTATATCCTGAAAGTTATTTTTACCATGTAGTTTTCCATTTTACTTGTGTTCTGTTTCTAAGCATCTGAAAGGGATTTTGAATCATGTTCTGAACAGATACCCTAAAAGTTTTGTGATGTTGACCCAAAATTCTAAGAAATTTCACTGGGATTTTTAAAGTCCTAACAATTCTTTTATACTTAGATGCATGTGTATGTAAAGAGATCACATATCTCAGGTTTAAAACATTCAAATTAACTTTATAAGCATATTAATAAGTTTAATACCAAGAACAAAGAAATATACAGAATGTGATCAGTTCATCCTTACTGGAGTAGAGTCTTTCATGAAGGAAAATTTTATGTTCACATAACTAGACTCTACACACAGCAATAAACTGAGCAGGGTTTGACTTAGAGGTCTGAAAGACTTACATTATATACCCAAGTGACATAACCTGTAGTTTTGACTCCAGCTTGGCTTTGTGAATCTTTTCCTAGTGAAAAAGCCTAACCTGGTTTTGACCACAGACATACTCTCAACACTTAAAACAAAAGTAAATATGATAGTGTGTGGTCTGACTTGGTCTTAAAAAGAGCTGAGAATGAAGAAAAAATATTCTTGATAATGAGCTTTATTGTTCTTTATTGGTTTGGTTATCTTTTAGAAGTGAAATCTAAAGTTTTTTGTATTTTTTATTTTTATTTCCTAAAACCAAGGTGATCTGTCTTGTGGCTTTTGAAGCGACATATTGAAAAACAGAAAACAAAGAAATGGTGAAAACTGCATCTCCTAGGATAATATGGTAACAGCTGCAAAAATCTTACCCCTGCTTGTGGTACTAAAAATAAACAGTCCTGGTCAGGTGCATAAAGTTGTGTTCTCTACCACTGACTTGATGCATTATTCTGCATTACTACAGTGGGTCTTCTAACTCCAAGTGAATGAATGCTACTAAAGATTTTTGCAAAGTCTAGCACTGTCTGTTTAATGCTGAATGACCTTCTGTTCCTGATTATTTGGACAGATTATTAGAAAAGTAAATGGATAATTTTCACTTTACAATTGCACTTAAGTGAATTATAGTGTGTATTGAAGAGAGTTATGCTCAGGTTAAAACACACCAGTCATTGTCCTTAGCTGCTTTGATCTACTGGCTGAACCCAGATTTAAGGATGATATAAAATCTCTCATAAAATGGAAAAATTGTGCCACGCAGGTGCTGTTTAGTTTCTTTTTTTTTTTTTTTAATGTGTATTAAGGTATAAGATATTACTGATTTTAACTTAATAAACTTGTAAAGCACATTACAAACTTTTAACTAATTCCTGACATTTTATTTGTAAACGTAGGTGCCAAAGCAATAATATAGGAAGTTCTGTGACCAAATACATGTAGTACAAGCTCTGCCAAAGTCACGTGAAACATCATTGCAAATTCAGTGAAGCTAAATAACTGTCTGAACGGGTGTTAAAGAAAATAAAGAGGATTGCTTTTAGATCTATTAGCAGCTAATGGAAAAATAAAAAAACAACTTCAGACTATGTGCCTGATGTGGCAGGAATTAGTAAAACACGCTGACTACTGGGTCAGCACAAAATAGAAAGGACAGCTTAGTTGAAAGCAGGAAAATCTGAGAAGTGTTCCAAACAAATCAGTTGCCAACTATTTCCACGCAACAGGGTTAGCTTAACACTCAGGACAGAGATGTACCAAACTGTTACCTGGATTACTGATATCTACTTGATTTAGACTCTCAGGGATACTATCTAGATCTAATATCCATTTATTCAGACTATTTTTAAATTGGAAGAGTACAAATTACAAAAGATGTTACTTTTGAATGAAGGGTGATTGCAGTGAACCACTAGCTGTTCTGATCCTATGAGATAAGGGAAATAATGGTCAATGGTAATAGCAAATCATTAAAAGTAGGTACAAAAGAATGTCTACCTTTCCATTTTAATTTTTAACATTTTGTTTGCTGCAATTACCTTTAGTACAACATTTGTATTTAAGAACAAAAAACCCAGAAGTGCCTGAATTGTAATATTTATTTCTGAATAGATAAATTTGTCAAAAATAGGTCATGGCTGTGAAAAAATTCATTTTACATGTGTCATACTTTTTAACTAAAAAGGTCAAAAGCAATTTTCATCATTCATAGTGTATTCCTAGGATCCTATTAATTAAAAGTGCAGTTCAGAATGTAAACAAAACCATAAACCAAGACTGCTTTGACTTTTCACTCTTATTAGAGAGCAACATATTTTGAAATACAGGGATTTAGTCAGTTGATGTTGAAAGAACATGAGAAAGGCAAAAGCTGTTAGAAATCAGTCTGGCTACTAGGGCAAGAGATAATAAAAATCAATTTAAAAAATACATTAATAAAAAAAGAGTCAGAGAGAACCTCCAATTGTTTAGTGGATAAGAGAGCGAATATTGTCACTGAGGACAAGGAAAAAGCTGAGGTACTTAATGCCGGCTTTGCCTGTTCTTTAACAGCCAGAGCAGTTGACCTCTGGGCACTCAGCTCCCTGAGTTTGAAGACAGGGATGGAGACCATAATCCAGGAAGTGGTAATCAATGACCTGCTATGCCCAAATATAATTACAATGTTTCTTAAATCAGTAAGAACAAGGTTACTTTACTAAAATTTTTTTTTAAAAGCCTCTGGTACATCTGATAACTTGATATTGATCTTATTTTTAATTTAATTCAAAACCTGTGAATTGGGATTAACCCCACTGAAATATTGTATTAGGGCAAAAGGATGAGGCTCAGTATCCTAGGGTTCGTCTTCCAGGAGAACTGTTTGAGACAGGGTGAGGCTTAGGCCACTTCTCCTGAAAGGCTGTCTGAACTCTAAAATATTACTTTCTTTCCTGCTTATATAGAAGAAACCTCCTTAACTTGATAACCAGATGCTGATTCATATTATCATTTTTTTTTGTAAGAAGTAAATATCTACAATAACTCTGTCAAAGATGAAGGCAAACCCAATTTGATTAGCTGAAGCAGATAAAGCCATGCTTTCACGGCCCTCAACAGATCCTTTATAATTGTCTTGATGAAATTAGGTTACCCTATTTAAACCCATCATATGTATCAAAGAATAATGCATATAGTTATGCATATGCAGTAGCTAAATAAATTTTAATATATTTAACATTAACATTTAACATTTTAATTGTTTTCTTTCTCTAAATATGCAAATAAGATAAGATAGCTGAACTATCACAACCTCAATTCTCCAGCTACAGATGTTCTTAATGTTGTCAGATCAGTAGGTCAGGAACTTCTCCCCACCCCACCAATGACCTACAACTGACCTGCACTAAATTGCTAAATCAACATGTATTTCACTGCAGGTTCACTGAAGATCCCTATCCTTAGGCAAAACCTTTACACACTATAAACAGATTATGAATACATTTTTCTTCTTCCTCTGAAATGACAACAGCTGTATGAGATAACGTATAAGCTAAAAAGAAGCTGTATTTGAACCCCTTTCAAACTGCTGACGTCTTGAGCATGGTAACACAGAGCTCCTGATGATGTTGCTAGTGAATTTTTCTAGTCTGTGCTGAATCCTGTGGCGCTGCAGCTACACTGACAGCAGCATTTTACCTAGTTTAAATTTAGCTGAGATAAATGTACATGAGGTGCATACATAGCACTAACTACACTATATGTATCCATAAGTCATGACAGTCAAACCAGTGGAAGCCCACTTGCAGGATAATTTTATATATCCTTTGCCAGTGCTTTAGAACTGGTGCTTTCAACATTTAAAGTGATGTATAACAGTCAAAGTGGAGGCACAGCGCCCATTCTGTCCATGCAGGGCTCAATGCCAAAAGGCAGGAGGTATCCTGTTGCCTTATCATGGCTTCTGGTAGAGGTGGTGAGAGATCCTGCATTTGCCTCCTGACAGTAAGAAATATAAATATAAATCTTTTCCTCAGCCCCTGAAGTACTCTGTGTGGCACAACAGAAAAAGCATCTACTTGTTCTCTGTTCTTCTTACTTAATTTTTCCATTTTTCCTTTCCTGCCCCAGCTTAACATGAAGGCTGCCTACTGTCCCTTGGCAAAAAGAGCTTCCCATTAGCAAATATCGTTTTGTAAGCATCATATAGTTTTGTGGAAATATATTGATACTGAAAGTTTGAATTTTCTGATTATTCCTATAGGACATCTTTGCATATGGAGAGGAATGGCACTGGTTTCTTCAAGTGCACTCTAGTGACTTGTTTCTGTGTTTGAATGTGATCATGCTGATGTTTGTGTATGTGGGCCCCACTGATTGAGGAACTGTATTGGCATGTATTAGTGTATCATTCCTTGGAGAGCGAAGGCAGTTAGTGAACAGAAAGGGATGAGGCAAAGTTATTAAACTTTGCAGTTAAATATTGATGAGACATTGGAACAGGTTGCCCAGGGAAGCTCTGGATGCTTCATCACTGGATGTCTTCAAGAGCAGGTTGGATGGGGCCTTGTGCAGCCTTGTCTAGTGGAAAGTGTCCCTGCTCATGGCAGGAGGTTTGGAACTAGATGATCTTTAATGTCGCTTCCAACCCAAACCATTCTGTGCTTCTGTGATTCTATGATTTGTTGTAGGATGTTAATGAATAGCTGCAGAAAGCCATGTGTTCACAAGTCCCACTTTCCAGCCCACGTGACTCTGTTGTTACTCTCAAAAGGGAGTCATCTTACAGTGAAGCCACATATTCATTGTTGGCATAACCAAAAATTTTACTGTAGCTAAAATACCATGAACTATTACTATTACTAGTCAGTTACATTATAATATTCAGTGGATACTAACATGCACAGTCCAAGTCATCTACTTAATATGAAATAAATCTCCTTAGCAATATTAAAGCTAAAGCTTGCCATACAAAAATACCCTTTCTGGTGAACTCTCCTTTTTTTCTGGCATTGTGCTCACCACTTCAGTGTTCCTCTGGGTCATAAGGTCGGTGGTTTCAGTGTAAAATGAGATTTGAGCATCCTGGGATACTCACTGGAAAGCTGTCTAGGACAGATTTCATCTTCCTCTGCTGGAACTGCATGTTCCTGATTCCTGAGTTTGCATTACTATAAGTAACCAGCCTCTGGACAGTATTTGATACCCCTGGAACCTCTAGTACCACTCTTAGCTCTTGCCTTCAAGACCTTTGCTGTCACCTCTTGCCTGTACTCCTTTATGCTTCATCATTATTCTGTGGTCATAGACAGTTCATTATACACAGTATAACTACTTATTATTCAAATCTGTGTCAAAACTGTTAACAGTAGACATTTTGCCGCACAATTATACAAAGAAAAGCAAAAAAAAAAAATGCAATATCTGATCATTAGGTAGTTACTGCTGCAGCTAAACAAGCTAAACAAAGTTCCAGGCAAGCCAAAGCAGGCCAGCATAACAAATCCCAAAGCCCTTGTTAGCCTCGCACAAAGGCTATGACCTGTTACTAGCAATCATAGTACTGTGTTTACTGGTTCGCAGGATTCACATGGCAGTACGTCTGAGCCAGTTACCCCAGCAGCGGGCAGCTGCCTGGCTTCTTCAATGAAGTTCATTCAGACTTGGTCAGTCTTGAGTGCTAAGAGTATAAAAGCCTGGTCATGTGTATATCTCTGTTTTGCTGTGCATTGTCCTGAGTGCAACATTGACCAATAATCATGAAAGTTACCAAAGCTTGTATCATTTAGAGAAGTAGTTTATTGTCTTTTAGCCTATGTGCGTAGAAGTTAAAAGGCAGTGTACCAAAATGTTATCAGAGGTTTGTTCAGCCTCTGATTTTGCCAGCTTCCCTAAACTCAAAGGTTCTGACTCTCCTCACAGGTCCTGCAGAAATTAGGATATATCTGCACATATCCGTTTGCTGGATTGGAGCTTGCATTTGGTTAGCACTTTTAAACCCAATTTAAAGAATGTATTTTGTCAGTGTCTAAGAATTGACAGTAGTCTTGTTATTAGAAGTTTCATAAAGCATCTCTGCAGTCATGAGTAGTTGTATCATGCTGGCATGGAGGTATTATGCTGACCCACAGATTTTTTCAAGAGGCGTTATGCAGCAAACATACAGAAGTGGACCCAAAAAATGATTATGACTGATCAGCTGACAGGCCCAGTGCAAAGTACAGCTAAGATACAGGTTTAGTGCTTTATATTGTATTTTAGGAAAGTCTGCTTTTCAGAGGACTGAAGAAGGATCAGTCCTTGCACTCTCTAAAGCCTTTAGATAGATGCATAGATTGGGTAAGATGCCTCTGAACTTCATATAGTGCTATGCTTCCATGTATAGACTGATTCCAACAAGGAACAAAGCATTAAAATGCCTTTGAACAGTTGATAATGCTTAGTTGGGCTGCACAAAGAAATGCCGGGTACCTTTTCTGAGAAAATTCAGGGTCACTATGTAACTGCAGAATTGAAATACTTGGCACCTAAAGAATACAGCTATTTATGTTGTAAATGTAATGCAAACATTAATTAATTAATTATAAGAAATTAACAAATTCATCCATCAGCAAAGATTTTGAATGATGGATACACAGATCAGAATTTTACTCCTTTTTGAAACGATGCAATATATACTGTAAGACTGAAATGGAATAAAGCAGAGCAAGGGAGGAAAGATTTTCCATCTAGTAAAGGTGCAGAGAAGTGAGAGGACAGAGATGAACAATATACCAAGGGATAAGAAGACAAAGAATTTGCAGTGGTGAAACAGAGTTCACAAGGATTTAGGACTCTAATTCTTTTGTTTCTCATATCACCATGATGAATTTTCATAATTCTGAGGCTGAATTGTCACAAGGAACTTGAATGGAAAGCTTTTTTCTCCCTAATATATTTCTAAGAAGACCAGCTAGGTTCATACTTGATTGTCCTTCCCTCCTCTGTAATTTGGCATGGACTGTGCTGGCAACTACAAAATCTCTAGGGAACTTGAACAGAAAGCCTCCTTGGAGAACTTCAATTTATGTGGAATAGATTGGTTGGCACCAACTACAGAAAACTGAATTTAAGGACATTGTGAGAGATAGATTGTCTTCCAAAATTTTGCCTTTTGAAGCAGGGCCAGCACTAACTATTGGAACTGCTATAATTCATGAGATAATCTCAAGCAGTTTCGTCTATATGAAAGAGATTTCAGAAGGACATATGAGAATTCACATCATCTCTTCTCCAAGTCACTAGTGAGAACAACAGAATTTCATCCAAAGACCATTGCCATCAATGGGACCCATTTCTCTTCACTACACACTATAAAGAACTCTTGGTCTTGTGCAATCTCTTCCAAATAAATTAAAAATAGGTTGCTGAATTAGTGACACTGTGTAGCAATGTTCTTAGATATATAAGAAATACAGAATAAAATAATAATCTTTGTTTTCTGTTTTGCATGAGAAAATAGCTGAACCATGTCTTGTATAAACTGCCACTAACAATTAGTGTTAAAGTAATTAAAAATTAAAAATAAAAAAAAAATGCAGGAATGAAATTATATCGAAAGTTCAAATGGTTTGAAAAGAAATGAGGGTATTTCCAACTTTTAAGATTTGGTTTATTTTAAATCACAGATTTTCAATATTTTGACATTTTATTCCATTAATTTAAGATTAAAACAAAACCATTAAAGTTTTGCACTCCAAATGAATTTAAATCTCAAGATTTTTGTGCTTTCCCACTTCTACTTTTCCTAACGACTACAAAGGTTATAAGTAAGCCAAAATAAATTTAAAAATATGTAGTTCAGCCAAAAAAACCCCTCAGAAACCACAACTTCATATATAAACTTATAGAATGTTGAAGATTAATATAATCTAACTAGAATAACAATAATTAACATGTTATGTACTTTGCATTCTGTCAAGAGTGGTTTGTTCCATGTACAGAAGACTTCTATATACATTATATAGAGTTTCTTGTAAGTATGCTGAGTTATATGCAAGATAAGACGTAGAACAGGATTTGCCCTTTTTAGCATTTCACTTAGGAATGTGTCTAGCTGACCTAGATTATAGGATCATTCTATTTATATCATTCAGTGCCATGCAGGCTGTTGTTGTAAGTATTGTCTGTCAGTCACAGTGTGGTCTGTGATCCTTTAAACTGTAAATATGTGGAGGGGTACATTAAAATGAAAGTGGAACAAGCATGAAAATACCATGCAATGTGTGATTTGTATTTTTGATGTTGTTTATCAATAGTGTAAATGCATGGTTGAGCAGATCCTATTCATCTCATAGCAAGAGGGAATGAAACCTAGAATGTACTGCTTTTATCTCTAGTGACAGTGAACAGAAGCAGCAGTAACATGCCTAGAACCTTTCCTCATATATCCAGTCAGTTTGGACCATCTAATCTATATCTAAACCCAGGGTGAAAAAACATAGAACAAGATTAGGCCTCATTCTTAGAAAAGAATGCAGTTTATCAGATTTCACTGTGATCTGATAAAATTCAGTCCTAGAGGATACTGAGTTAATCTAAAAGTCATAGTTTTTCTGTCTGACTTTACTGTCTGATGGGAAATCTGGTGACGGATATGACAGTAAGGAACTGATGTGGAAAAACTCCTCAATAAGAACAAAAGTGTTTGGTTTTGGTTCATTTTTGTTTCCCTGTAAAAAAAGAGAGATGAGAAAAGCTATTTGTATATCCAAACCATCTTGCTTGTACACTTCTGCTTTGTTCTCCAAACATGCATCTTACATGCCCTCTGTATAGAGCTTAGTAGTGCTATTGAAGATGGTTGTTTTGATATTTCTGGGGATGGGTTTTGATACACCATAACAATCAGATTACTGAGAAAGGTCAAAGTTGGATATCCTTGCATTACAGTGCTGTTTGAAGAGACAGGCACAGGGTGAAATCTATTTTAATACAATCAAAACCAGGCATTAGTTTAAACAGTCTAATACCTATCTGATGGATATGTTGTGCCTACTGATCACCCTAATCCATAATCAGTTTTGGATGTACATTGATTCAAATGCTGCTTGCTTAGACCGTTGGGGTTTGGAAAAGCTTTTTAGCATGCCTAGCTATTTTTTCAGAAATCTATTGTGCACTGACTGTGAAGGAGCTAGTAGGCATTTATAGATTCTGTATTCAAGAAAAGATTTAAAGGAACATCAAAGCAGAAAACACAGAATATGCTGATTTTCAGAAGAGAACAGACTATTAGAAACATCAGTTTCATCTTGAAGCAGCAAAACTGAAGAAAGCATGGGGTACACCCACCCAAAATCAGACTGCTTAGAAATTGGATTTGCAGATACTACCTTCTGAGGCAGATCAAGCATTTTCTTTCAGAAAACCGTATATAAACATTGAAAATGTGTAAATTCAGATTAAGAGTCTTTAAATTTAGGACAGAAAGAGATTAGAAAAATTGTCTCAAAAAAAAATTTAAACAGGTGGCCATTAAAGCAGCCTTAAACTAATGTCTATTCAAGAAATCCACCATCCAACCCAGGAAGAGAAATATTTAATAAGTCTCTTCTCAGACAATAGGAAAACCAGAAAACATGGTAAAAAAAACCCTTTAAGGCCTTCCCAGGATGTGGTCATGATTTCTTTAATACAAGAATTACAAAATTAGTATTAAGTCTGGGGAGAAGAAGACTCAGCAGAGAGAAACAATGAGCACACAAAAGAAGTCCAAGAAGGTTTGTTTCTAGACACTTTGGCTGATTTGTCTCTGCCTTCTTGTCCTCACAACCAGTACAGGCATCTTCTAAATGCTTTTTAAATTTATTTCATGCAACACTGAACTTTAAATACCAGGAACCACTGCCACTTTGACACTGTTACCTTGACTTTGTAGCTGTTTTTGTGGTATATTTATGGAAGGAAGCATTTTAGAGAAAAATCTGGGAGAAGTTTAGATTGAAAGTCTCATGTAGAGTACTCAAACAGATGTATAAAACAGAAGAGTATCGAGTTGTAGAAAACATGCCCAAACCTATCTGGCTGCTCCTGCAGCTGCTTCTGTTGCTCAGACAGAACAGAAATAGAAGCTGGAAAGAGTTGTGGGAGGAAAGGAAAAGTCAAGATATGTGCACAGGCAGGACTAGTAGCTAGAAGTTATTGGTTTGCCTTTCAGTGCCACCTAGAAGTTGACAGATTTCAGCCTTTTGTTTGTCTAGCGTGTCCTGTGTCTGATTCATGAGGACTCATTGTCCTTTGTCTTCCTATTTGGGTATCTGTGTGTCCCCTATTCTGTTCTGTAACTTCCTTTTGTCATCTCTTACAGCCTAATCTTTTATTTAACCTGAATATTGGCTTTTCCTTTTTAAAATTTATCTTACATTTCCCAACCTGGGTGTCACAGGGTATGCTGAGATCTTGATTGTATGTTCATCTAGATGCCATCAATATATGCCATTCTTATAATCTTTCTCTCCAGTTTGTTTTGTGGGGTTTTTCCACATGCAGACATTCCCATTCATTCTCTGTTCAACCAGTTTTAGCATTTCTATTGCAGTTCTCTACAATAATCCTTCAGGAGATTCCCTGTTGTTGTTAAGATATTGCACTTTAGAGGCAAATATACAGCATGACACCCAGGGAATGGAAGTTAAGATCAAGAGGATCAGCTTCAGAGATTATGATAATCCTACATATGAATACATCCTTTCTAGCACAAACCAGTTACTATGCTAGCAGAAATATGGAAAGCTAGAAATTTAGAAAATTTCAGACTTTATATCCTGATTAGGCTACATATCATCTAACTCTCAAAAACACATTCTACGGCAAATTATCTGTTAGCCTCCTGTTCTAAATCAGACATAGTATTTGAGGAATGAAGTTACATTCAACATGAGTAAAAATACCAGAATCTCAATGGGAAAAAAAAAAAAAAAAATCTGAGGGAGTATCTTTGATTCTAAAGTGGAGTAGGCCTGTTACATGTGAACTAAATACAAGAATATATGATTTTTGGCACTGTAAAACACAGCAGTGATTGAGACCACATTTGAAATACAGTGAGCAGTTCTAATCAGCTTATTATAACAGAGGTATTAAGGAAATGAGGCAGCAAAGGAAAGGGTAGGAAAGGGTATTCAGAATTGAGACTCAAGGATTTTTAGTTATGCAGAAGGTTAGAAAATCAAGGTTCAAATTCTTTGGAAAGAGAAGATTAAGAAGAGACCTTAACCACCTATGCAGTGAAGAGACTGAGGGACCACAACTGATACAAGATTATTCAAGCTGCTGTCAAATTGAAGAACCAGGTAGCAAAAGCTTAAGTCAAGGAATACAAATTGCTCAAGATGAGCTCTTTTTCAGCTAGAATAATTCATAAACAAAAGACTAGTAGGAGACACTTCTAAATGATGTGTGGTACGTTCATAGATACCTTGCTTGATGGATTCACTGATAGCACTTTCTTAAAAGAAATAGAATCCAAACAAACAAAACACTTTCCAGAAAAAGAAATTATTAGGAAGCTGAAAAAGAAAATGAAAGATAATGTTGCTTCTTAAGGTTATACACATTCCCTGCACACATACAAACATTTCATTGCTTTCTGTGGTTTCTCAATGATGCTCATGCTGTTTTTATGAATAACGACAAATATAATGGTTTTATCTTTTAGTTTTACCTGAAGTCTTATTACATTTAATTTTACAATTTTTAATGCTGTAGAATTTAGCAATTAGTATCTCAAAAACAGAGGAAACCTCCCAAATGTTAAGAAAGTCAAAATATGGTCTGTGTTATAATTTTTGGAAACAACTTTTTTTTTTTTTAGCTACTGTTATGACTCTTGGGAGTTTTTACTCACAATTTCTATACGCTGAGGATTTGCAAGAATACAAAAACTTTGTTAATTTTTGATTAAGAAATACATTAAATTATAATGATCTGTGCATAAGAAACTGACCATAGTATTTGAAAAGTAGTGAAGCACTGTTAGATCCTTACCAGTTCCTTTACTCCTTCTATGTTCAGTGAGTTTTAAATTCCTTGTTCTTTGACTTGGGAGAGCTTCTGTTATTTCTGTCTCCTTGAGTTTTTCAGAGGTTATTTAGCATCAAGGAATCCAGCAAAGGGTTGCTTCCTTCTGTTCTGCATTCTTACTGATGTGCTGAGTGAGAAAAGCTTTTGAAGTTGAAGATCTTGCACAGAGCCATCAGTCACAATTACCTGTGCAAGTGATTCTTTTTTACTAGGTGTATGTGGAGATGATAGAAGTAATATGAAGAAAACAATTTCTTTATCTGTTATCTATGTGAGTTTTCCTTGTGTACTCTAAGTGCCCTAAAATGGCTTCAGGTATGTGCACCAAATTCTGCTTCCATAGTGTTCAATAGTTTTGTCAGGAATTTCTTATTAACTACAGGAGCATTCAGTCTGAGGCATCTGGAACACTCTGAAAATCTTCTTCATAAATGTACATAATTTGCAAGGGATGTGTGTGAGAGTTCCCTAGGTCCTTCAGCCTAATCACAAAAACTGTCTTCTGTCAAACTGTATGTCATCCATGCACTTTGGGAAAATATCAAAATATCAATTGGGTTTTTTTTCTTGCTGCTCTCAGGCCAGATTTTTAGGAAAGAGATCTGTTTGTGGAAACTGTGATATTTTGTAGCCCTGTGTTATATAAAGAGACGATCAGTTAAGAATGCTTTGAAAATTGATTAGTACATAAGGAACTCACTGTAAGCTCTTTTTATGGTATATTTCTACTGCGTGCAGTGGCTTAGACTGTTTTTCAGATATGTATTTAAAGCAATGGTCACTTGAAAAAAAAAATTTCCATTTACAGTATTCAAAATACCTATGTTGTCCTTTGGGACTGTGTTCAATACTAATTGCACATCATGCACCATTAACTGATTTTGAAGGCAAATAAAGGGAAAATATCTAGAGATGGTTTTGTTTTTCAGTTTCCTGTATTTAGTAGGTTTTATTTTCCTAAAATAATAAAGGGACAAGTTTAGTTTGAACCACCTATATAAAATCTGACCTTTCCCCTTTATGCTTTCAGTGCTTTTTTATGCCTCATACTTTTTAAGATATATCTTATGGTCTAAATTATCTTAGTCTTCAAATACAGAAGGAAATACTCACAGTTCTTGGATTATAGACATTCGTTTGGCACTAATAAAATTGTAAACTATATGTGTAAAACAACAGCTAGGCTACTATCTACTTTATATGTAGGTAATATAATATGTAGAATAATTCCCCCTAAATTAAGTAAATGTCCTTATTATTTAAAGTTTTTTTTTTCTTTCTTTTCTTTATTGCATGGAAGTCTTGTGGGCGCTTTGTGGTGTTGTCTGGCTTTCTGTGTTGGATCCTGTGGTACTAAGCAACTATGAGATAAGATATGGACCTCAAAAATCTAACAGCTTTAGCCTTTGTTCTTCACAGACAACTCAGCCAAGAGATGATTTCTCAGTTCTGTTAGGAACTATTCCAACCCAGTTTGTTTATCTATTTCTTGACATTTCCTATATTCACAATAATGATGTTCACTGATAATTTTTTTTACACATGACTAGCATCGTAAACATTAAGTCATACTTTTTAAAAAAATTAAGAAGTTTTAATTCACTGCAGTTTTTTAAAAGAAAGCATGTCAAAAATATTTGAGAAATGAAATGAAGACTAATCCAACAGTTCTTGAATAATTAGATGTAATGAGAATTAATGTTGTACAGTGCAAATCGTCTTGCAAGAGGCTTGTACCTTCAGTAATGTTTTAAAGGATCTGCTAAAAGTACCTCTGCACAGTTCTGGCTTGGTCTTTCAATGCAGTAATTAATAGGATTTTGAGGAAAGGGAGTTCCATCCTAATCTTTTAACTAAATTGTCAAATCACAGTGATCTACCACAGTATTCTATCCTCTTTTTTTTTATTTCTTTGTATTTGTAAATACAGACTGTATGATGATAATCATTCATGTGAACTTACACGGGAAGTCATAGAAAATTCAAGTTGCGAAGATCTTCTGGAAGTCACATAGTCCCACCTTTTGCTCAAAGCAAAACATGATCTGGTTGCTCAGGACATTTCTATATGTAATGTTTTCCCACTATAAAGATAAGGAGAACTAGTTGTCAAATAATTAAGTTAACTATGTCTCATATTTATTAATTTGCTGGGTAAATGGTAGACTTCTTAGTATTCTTCCTGCTGAACAGCTGAGTGTACTTCTTTCAAAGTCCTAATATGTTGAATATTAATTTTTTAAAGAATTCCTTATCAGCCATCTGATAAAGAATTGAAGACTTCAGTAATTGTGAACAAATACAAATACCTAGCAGGAAATAAGCCAGAGGTAATATACTAAGATATTATATTAATATATTATTATATTAAGATAATTCCTTCATGAAAGCTCTTATACTGATTCCTGAAAATTGTTTTAATCTTTTTTAGTATGATACTTGTGAATGTTAGTCACTTATTAAGATTAGATTTTATTGCTGTCAGTTTCAGAACATATTTCTTTTTTATTTACAGTATCATTAATCTACTTGAAATACTTAGTACTTCATACTGAGAATCAATGAAAGTAATCAGCCAGATTTAAAAGTCATAATATGAACCCTGTATAGGGTGCACAAAAGCAGCTAGTGTAAGAAAAAAGGTAGTGTTACTGTGATTGTGGACGTGAGGGAAATCTAATTTGTGCTTGCACAGCATATCTTTCTTAGAATGTCTCTGATGCCAATAGGGATCTTTCAAAGTATTGGATCACTATATCTACCAACAAATAGTTGTTGAAGAAAAACAGTGGAATTAATTCACCTGTGAGTATAATTACCTGGCTCGTGGCATCCATTGAGAGGAACAGTTATTTTGGGTTTGGCTTTGTCATGTTTCCGGTATGTTCTGAGCTGTTAAGAACAACTGGGCTTTTTTTGCTTGAACTTTACATACTGACTTGCCTCTTCTTCACCAAGGATTTCAAAACTGTACCTGACAAAAGGAAGAATGACCAGGTAAACTCATGCCCTTTTGTAATTATTGAAACTACTCCAGCCAGATATAATAGCTTTATAATCTCTTTTCCCGTGGTGCAGAGTTGCAGAACAGATGTTGTCCTGCTGTTTCTTTTGATTCTAGGAGACATTAAAGATCCTATTCAGTTTCTCTTTGACAGCTCATAGTAAATGTGGTAATTGCACACTCACTGCAATTCTTTTCACTCAGTTGTACTTTGAGATTGCAGGAGAAAGATGGTAATATCTGGTTACATTTCTAATTTCTTGAAAGGCAGCTAGATGAAAAGAAGTTCAGTGAAGTGGTAGGGGAGGTTTGACAGAAATAATGACCAGTGGTTCCTGAAGAACATTATTTTGCCATAAAAAAGGATAGCAAGCTTATCTATAAGGTAAAATAATTTCTTTTAATTATGTAA